>JAGSMP010001044.1:0-99395 GCA_029286625.1 Parnassius orleans | reverse complement strand
GGTTGGGTTTTTATTTATTTATGTATTATTTGTGTTAGTATATTTAATATATATACATATATATTTATGTATTTTATTTACTATATTTCTTATATATTTATTCAGCCCAACCAAATGAGAATACTTTATAAATATCGAAAAATAATATTTTTATTAACTCTCAAATTTTAGATTAAACACCATTCACAATTTAGGGCTTGATGTCTGTACTAGCCATAATAATGTAATCTTTATTATGAAACAGATTTAAGTAGATTGTGTTAATATTGCAAAAAAATAAAATGACTTTTACCATAAACAGCTCGTTTATTTTAATAATTGGTAGAAAATAAGCTCAATTGTCAATGGATTAGGATGAAATTTCAAAGGGACCGCAGTAAAAGTACTAATATGTGCCTGTAATTATACTGGTTCTACCTTCAGACCGGAATAAAGCAATACACGCACTGCTATTTGTGACAGAAATAGGTGTAGGAAGTCCTGCCTAGTTAGGTTAAGTTGTTTAAAATTTCTCACTCGTGCAGGTTTCATCATAATGTTCAATTTAGCCATGTGACCACAATCCCACCTGGTGGTAAGCGGTGATGAAGCCCTATATGGAAAATCGCACTGTTTTAGCGTAAAAAAGGAAACTGAGCATAATTATCCGTCAGGATGCAGACTTTGAAAAGAAACTGAGCTAAATTGATTCGTCAGAGATGCAGTTTTCTAAATTGAAAGGAAACTGAGCCAAATAAAAGATCCGTCAGAGATGCAGCCTTTTGAGTTGAAAGGAAACTGAGCTTAATAGGTCCGTCAGAGGTGCAGCATTTGGAATTGAAAAGAAATTGAGCTAAATAGGAAATTTTGAATTGAAAGGGAAGATCTGGGAATTCTGATTAATTGATTGTGGAATTTTGGAAAAAACTAACTGAACACTATTTTAAGACGCTACTGTACACAATGTTATATGTTTTCCATTCGGGGAAAGAATGTGAGATTCTGGGCATTTGACACACGCGAACATGCTACATACAGCTGACAATGAGAGAAGCACGGTTTTCTAAGTTGACCCCGCTACCTGTAATGTATGCCCTTGCGCTTTATTAATTTTCATTGCAAACTGAGCTTAATAGGAACTGCAACCTTTTGAATTGAAAAGGAAGATCTGGGAATTATAGGGATCCGTGGCATAATAACATTTTCACCTTTTCCTACGCCTGTCAAATTGTAGCAACGATTATGTTCCGTCCAAGATGTGTCACACGCAGCCTTGTCCTGTTACATAACCGAGGAGCATCTAAATTGCATTAGCATGACTGGGACGCCTAATTTTAATTGAAGCTTATGTGAGGGCACACCTGACAACTCTAGAGAATTTAGAAACTCTACGGGATATGAAGTGCTCTGTTCTGTGTCCATAACTGTGTCTACTGACAAATACTCTGTTATTTCTCCTGCTATTTCGCTTAATATATCTGAATTTATTTTGTTAACGCTCTCATTTTTTGGTGCAAGAATCGCCCTTTCACATAACCATTTGTCTTCATGCATGTTGTTCGTTAAATCTGAATAAACGCTCGCAATTAATTCGGAATGACTCTGTACTAAATTACAAAATCTCTCGTCAATTTAACGCAGCCCTCAGCATCCGTTTCAACCGCCCATCGCCAATTTTAATAGTGTGTCAGCATAGTTTCAGCATTGATATCATTATACAAATGCACTCATATTCGTAGTTAAACTGAATTTTGTCACCTTGTTCCATAAAATAGACGACTTGAGACATGCTTTAATTTCATCTGTAGGTGTGCCTTTTGAATGACAGGTAAAGTTTGGCGAAAGTCACCAGCCAGTAAAACCACCATTCCTCCCATTACATCGGTATTGCTGCAAATCCTGGAGCGTTCGATTTAGTGCTTCTACAGCTTTTTATGCGACATTGTACTTTCGTCCCACACTAAAAGTTTGCATTGTCGTAGTATTATACCTCGTGCACAATTTTTGCAAAGTTGCAGATCGGCGATTCTTCCTGGGCTAGATTTAGAGGAGTTTTAAAACAGAATGTGCAGTGCGGCCCCGCTTAGCAGCGTGGCGGCTATACCGAGGAAGCTACACCACAGCAATGTTTTTATCTTTCCGTACTTGCGCTAATAATAAATTTAACAAAAATGTCTTCCCAGTTCCTCCAGGGGCATCTAAAAGAAAAGTGCACCATTTCCAGATTCAATTTGTCCTAATACTTTGTCAAAAACTCGTTTTTGTTCGGGAAGCAAGGGTACAATTGGCTACTTGCTGCTGCAAAGCTGGTATATCGTAATTTGTTTCACGTATAATTTCATCACTTAGTTCATTTTCGGTTGTTCGCTGAGGGCTTATCATTCCAAAGTCGCTTAATTTTTGCCTACCATTGCCATTACTTTATCTTAAATTTTTCCAAGTGCTTCATTATAAATGTGTTCATTGTATGTCATTTTCGCGTGTGTCTGCTGTAACCTTCGCAAAATATCTTCCGCAATGTACTCTTTATATTTGTCTCACAATTTATGTGCATTAGATAGCCCGCAAGATGATATGAGAGTTGCATAAAGATCCCTAATTTTGGCTGGTGACTGGCACTGCACAGCCTCCATGGTTTCATCCCAGTGATTATCGTTTTCAAAAGATGCAGAGCTTCACATGCTTCTATAAGTTGCGCATTCCTGACCGTTGACAGTTTTGAGTTCTTTATATCCTGTAGGACCCTGAACATGGTGCAGCAGCAATCGTAAACAGAAACATGGACGGTATACACACGACCAAGGGCATCTGATGACTTTACACCGGGCCTATTTGCAACAGGCGCGCCTTGAATACGGCGTTTCCACTCCTTCCTAGATGTGTTCCAAGTATAATAGCGGGGACTTCAGAATATAACAACGTTTTGCAAAGGGTCGGTTTGACAAAGTTGAAAGAAGGCTGTTAGTGTAGTTTTTATGGTGATGCAATTCTTTCTTG
The DNA here is from genome assembly GCA_029286625.1 of Parnassius orleans. Classification (NCBI taxonomy): domain Eukaryota; kingdom Metazoa; phylum Arthropoda; class Insecta; order Lepidoptera; family Papilionidae; genus Parnassius; species Parnassius orleans. The sequence continues at coordinate 96,419 of JAGSMP010001044.1, read as the reverse complement.
GAAATTTTTCAGTGAAATATACACGCTCCATTTTCTAAGTGCACAGCAAGGTGAGTAACTGTTGGGTGCCTTTCGTGTAAAGGAAGCCAAGAAGACGCCACGTTGCCTCGTTACTGCTGACATAACGCCCTGCTTGAAAGGTCTGTACTTCATTAACGGATTAGCCTCACCTTCACTCCTGAGATTAAATATTGCTTGGTCGCTTCCTTTATTTATGCACTTACAGATATACTTGATTGCGCGGACAGAGCTACATGCTTCTACATTAATGTGGGCATTAAACATTTTACATAGAATGGGCGAATACAGGACAATCCAGCTGTTATCTAAGGTTTCGAACGCCCAGAGCGAGATTTGATTGTAACTTTCCTGCCACCATCTTCGTGAGCTCTGCGTCTGTATAAAGGGTAGCCATTGTTATTGTGCACTGTTTCTTTTAATAGCTGTTTAGGAATTTCTTTGTACCTTTTCCTTCTTTCATACATGGCGATATTGAATCATCATAAAATCTCCGAAAATTTTCCTTTGTTAATTATATACATTAATTTTTGTACTTTTAATCTAAATACTCTAGCAACTAAATCGTGTCTGTCAGTACTTTTTGGCCCGGCATTAGCTCCTCGGTTATTTCTTTCCATGTGGGATTGCAAGTAAAAGTAACAAAAGATCAGGTCTTCCGTAAGTTCGTACATAGGTGAATGCGTCTGTGTACTCATGTAGGTAGCGGGACTGTTAACGAATGATGAGGGCAGAATTATCATTTTACCTAAATCTCTGGGGTTTACATTGGCGTCGCTAGAAACTGCATCTTGTAAATGTATATAATTCTCAACGCGCAGCTTTTTGATTTAAAGATATATAACGGAGACGTTCACTTTCTACCTTCACATACATGTCTACCAAAATTGATGAAATAATTGTCTACACCGGATTAAGAGGTTAAAATCATTTTCTCGCAACATCATATGATACGCATAAAATCCATACATGATACTTTTTTGTTCGGAATAGGCCTTGTGACCGTTAATGAGTGGAATTTGAAAACGATAACCCTCTTGTCCTTTGCAATAAATCAATGGGTATTGCAGAGCGTCATAAAACTTGTGTATCGGCTACCCGTTGCAACGTATCATCACGTGCTCGCAAGACAATGTCTCGTGAAGAAAATTGATCACCACTAATTACGGCTGCTATTTCGTTTATCAAAGGTGCATTGTAGCGCCTTCATGCTCTCCTCGAGGGTTCCGATCTGCGTGAATGACGACTTTATAATCCTCTTCAGGTAGGTTTTCTAAAGCAGTTTTAAATGTTTTGACTAAAATGTTACGTTCATGCAAGAATCTTGAATTTTAAACACTGTGTCTCTCAACCCTGGATTAATTGCAGCGACGGTCTACCTCAATTTCTTCGTCACCCATAAAATATACTTGTAAAATTTATGCTGTTCGTTTTCAGCTGGAAAAAGTGAACCTATTCTATGATAAATTTGCCCTTGCACAGTAAATGTAGGCGAAAATCCCGGCATTATTATTTCCGGTCAACCTGAAGGACGTCATTTGAAAGCATGAGTTATATTTCCGGATCCTGTTTAAAAGCGCCGTGACTCATTAGCATCATATAAAAGAGAGTTTTCAAAGGTTCTTCTGGTTTCTCAAGTAACGGAAGAGACACTTTGCCATTGAACAGCACATGCCTGCGGTCTCATCTTTCCATTTTAAAGCGCTGCAAAATCAACACGCCTTGTCCATCAGTCCGATAACAACTAACCTGTGATTTTTATAGTCAATCAACGGATCATAATTGAATGCTGCGTCATTAAAACCGACCAATTGTTTCTTTGAAAATTTTGTTGACGTTGAGCTTAGAGCTGTGCATTTGCATCTTCGCGCCTGTGTCTGTTCTGGAGTTTCAGATGCCCTTATAGTAGATTGACGTTCAGCTTGTTCAATGAGTCTGTGTTAGGTTTCATCAGGTGTTTCGCGGCTCTTAAGGCGGCCTGACGTTCTGCTTGTTCGAATAGCCTTTGCTGACTTTGAGCAGGTGTTTCAGTAGCTCTTAAAGTAGATTGACGCCTGCCTGTTCAAGACGCCTTTGCTGACTTTGATCAGGTGTTTCAGTAGCTCTTAAAGTAGATTGACGCTATGCCTGTTCAAGACGCCTTTGCTGACTTTGAGCAGGTGTTTCAGTAGCTCTTAAAGTAGCTTGACGCTCTGCCTGTTCAAGACGCCTTTGCTGACTTTGAGCAGGTGTTTCAGTAGCCTTAAAGTAGCTTGACGCTCTGCCTGTTCAAGACGCCTTCGCTGACTTTGAGAAGGTGTTTCAGAAGCCTTAAAGTAGCTTAACGCTCTGCCTGTTCAAGACGCCTTCCTGACTTTGAGAAGGTGTTTCGGAAGCTCTAAAGCAGCCTGACGCTCTGTCTGTTCAAAACGTCTTTGCTGACGTTGAGAAGGTGTCTCAGATGCCCTAAAGCAGCCTGACGCTCTGCTTGTTCTTGCCTTCTAGGTTCAGCATCTTCTAAAGATTCTAGCGATCGAGCTAATCTTTCGCTTGTCTTGAGAAGATACTTTGAAAGGCTGGACTTACGTTTGGAGGCATTATGAAGTAAGAAAACCTATTTATAAAAACGTTAAAATACCTAAAAGGAATTAAATTTCCTTTTAAATATTTTTTAAAGCAAATCAAAATATCTAAAAGGAATAAATATTCCTTTTAAATATTTTTAAAATCAAAACAACAAAACCAATTCAAGACACAACACGAATCCGAAAACGATAGCCAAAAAAATCGAATCAACTTAAACCAAATCACAAAACAAATCGCAGAAAACCGAAATCGAAAGCAGTAGTCAATATAAATATAACCAACGAAAAGAAGTAAGTGTATAGGTACCGTATACACTATCTATACTATTAATATTCCTTTGAAATATTGTTAAACAACCTAAAACAACGAAAACCAATTCACGATTCTAAATAAACAAAATCCAAAAATCAAAGCCAGAGTCTATATATCCAAGAAAATACATAAACCGAAAATGAAAGCCAATATAAATCCATTCAACCTTAACCAAATCACAAAGCAAATAACAAACAACCGAAATCGAAAGCAGGTAGTCGAATAAGCTACGAAATAGAAACAATTTAAGCGTATAGGTACCGTATGCACTATAAGTTGACGCGCGGCTCAACGGCCGGAGTTAAGTACATGTCAGGAAACATTTCGTTACCGCGTTTTAAAACCTAGTAACGACATCTAGCGGAATCAATTTAAACTATGTATACGTTAGTTAATAAGAACTCTCAAAAATATTTTTCTTATAATCTTGCACAATTTTTCTTATTGTAATCTGATTCATTCAAAACCACATATAAGAACTGTGTTCATTTCCGTTCAATAAATATTACTAAGGCTTATTAATAAGGCTTACTAAGAACTGTTTCTACCATTGTTAAGTAATAGTTAAGGGTGAAAGCGTGACAGGTGGTGATAGTATTTCTGATCCATACTTATAATCACGCCTGTAACCCTTGCGGGGTAGGCAGAGCATCAACGGATTACTTAATATCGTTTGCGAGGTTATCTATCGCCTATTCTGTGAATTACGATGCACCAAATTTTTATCGCTCTTCCCGGTCCTGCGTGGAAAAATACAGATCCATACATTTTTATCTTAATTTTGGTAAAAGACATAATAATCCAGATATTCTGACCTTCTGTGTTCGTCCATCGTACCGTCGTCCGTCTTGTAGAATCACGGTGGCGCCACCAAGATGAATTTAATTTTGCAACATATTCGATTTTCCCACGGAATGATATGTTTTTCGCTGAAAAAGTAGCCTATGTCACTCTACAGCCACCGAACTATCCCCATACAAATAATCATGCCATGTCGACGCTCTGTTGCGACGTGAAAGAAGGACAAACTTGTGCAACATATTCGATTTTCCCACGGGAATGAGATGTTTTTCTCGGAAAGAAGTAGCCTATCACTCTACAGCCACCGAACTATCCCCATAAAAAATCATGCCATGCCAACGCTTTGTTGCGACGTGAAAGAAGGACAAACAAACAAACAAACACACTTTCGCATTTATAATATTAGCATGGATAAAATGCCTCTACGATATAGAAATAATCACAGTCGGCATAACGTTAAGTAAAGAAAAGAAAAGGTTATTTATAAGAAAGAAAAAGATTTGGTTTCGGGAGTATTTAGGCATTAAATTTTTGTCATCTAAGCGCTTTTTACTTTTATTATTGTATAATTTATTATTATACATTTTGGTTATGAGTTATTTCATATTATTTGTAAATGATTTTTTATTATAAGGGTGACCATCGAGAACTCAGTCACCTGACAATTAGGGGGTGCTATGGCCCATAGACATCTTCATCTATGCTCGGTTTAGAATCAAATAGCAGGTGTATTGCTACCCATGAGGACTAAGATCGAATGCCTTGTTACATGAGAATTACATCAGAAATACACTGCTGTAAAGGGCTGGTATTTCGACGAGGTATGGTACCTCCCCGGTCGAGCTGATCCATTCATGATACAATCCAAATGCAGATGCAGCGTAGCCCTACAATGCGAAAAAATCTTGTGACACTACGGCAACGGGCAACAGCTGCTACCATTATGCTGTGTGCTACTTTGAGGGTAAGTATTAAAACGAACACACAAACATGTGAACTGTCTCGTTGGTCTATTGCTTGTAAGCGCGATTGCTGATTATGGGGTCCAGGTTTCGAATACTAGGTCTAGTCAAAAGTCAGTTATTGGGTTTTTGTGTCAAGAAAATCTTAGTGGCAGCCCGGAGTCAGGAATTTGACGGTGTTTCAACCCTCGGAAAGCGAGTAAAACTATGTCCAGTCCTGAAATTAGGAAATAATTACTGTTGAGAACTGTCAAATATCCATAATGCTAATTTTATATTTTTTACTTGCAGACTAACAAATTAATGTTATTGTAAGAAAATTAATAATTGTTATCAAAACAAAATAGTATATTATCCAATAACTTACAATAATTAAACGTAAGAGTAGGTAAGCTTTGTAGTTCTATTGTACAAATCTTGGAGAGCGCCAAAATTTGTAGCGGAAATTGAAATTTGGTAAAGTGCCAATCTCAATTATAACCCAAATATAGGATCAACAGGCTGCTGTAGGCAAAAGAACCGCAAATATCACGAACCGGCATAAAATGATTAACTAAAAACTAATGATTTCTTATATTTACGCGAACACTACACATTGAATTAAACTACTTTTACGGATTATATCGCGTTTAATTAACTTATTTTATTAATTCCCGACGTTTCGGGTGCTTTACAGCACCCATGGTCACGGGGGACTGAGGTGATTGACGTCCCAATGTCAAAGTTAATCCGGAGTACCTTTTTGCTTGCCTGATTTAAGATCTTAGCGCTTCCTCGAATGTCTTTTTTAGTAGATATCTTGACACACGTAGGAATGAGATTATGGTCTCTGCATCTCTTCAAGAAATTTAATGATGTTACGTATCTTGCGCGCTTGGTCTTGAGATCTTCTAGTCGGCGTATTTAAAAACTATCTACAAAAATCCAAATTGTATGTCAGCAATTCTTGTATAATATGTAATTGGATTCTCGGAAACGGTCCCTCTTAGGATGAAATTTTGTTTTTAGATAATGTTTTGCTTTCCAAGTTTATCCCTGAGATAATTATATTTTTTCTAACGCCGAGCAAAACTCGGTCGCTTAGGTGATCATCATCATTACAGCCCTTCACAAGTCAACTGTTGAACTTAGGCCTCCCCGAGGAAACAGCACAAAGCACGTTTCTGAGTTACCTGCCAACTTCCTTCATCTCTTACAAGGTCGTCACTCCATCTAGCCTCCTACGGGCAGCCCTAAACTTCGCTTACCGGTACGAGGCTGCCATTCGAGAACCTTTCTTCCCCATCGGTTGTCGGCTCATCGAGCTAAATGGCCGGTCTTTTGCCACTTTAGCTTACTAATCCATTGAGCTATGTCGGTTACTCTGGTTCTACTGCGGATATCCTAATAGCGAAGTCTATCACGCATAGAAACTCCGAGCATAGCCCTCTTTATATCTCGCTTTTCTATTTAAATAACATGAAATATAAAAAAATCGATGTGCTTATTCAGTCTTATTGCAATACGACTTACACGTACGTTTAAGTTATCCCTTACATATTGAAATAAATTATGTATATATTTTTAAGTAATGGATAATTTAAAACGAACTGGTAAACAATGATATGTTATTTAATTAACGTGAAAGTGAAATTACAATCTCGGAGAAAAATACAGTCGAATTGATAACCATCTTCTCTCGTATATGTAAACTCGTTAAAAATAAATTTTATTTTAATTCATTCATTTATTCAAAGCGTATTAAAGTCCACTGGGAGCCAATCTATGGCAAAGGCTTATCTGAGCTTGGCTCCCCATATATTGTGGATATTCGAAATAGTTGCCTCCTTAGCGGGCAGGTTGGCGACCGCAGTATTTCATTATTTTGTTTTGTTATCAGGAAAATTCTGTTTTCTTATTAGGTTTCCCTCTGTTGCTCTTACAAGATTCACGTGGTGATATGTAGTAGTAGGTTCTCCTATGTTGCCACTACAGGGCTTAAATTATTATTTTATTTTAGTATACTATTGTTTATGTTTTAAAATATAGTTATAATAGATTTAAGTTTAAGTTCTTGACAGTATAATCTTTGTTATTAAAAATATTGTGAAAACCATTGGCATCATTTTAACAGTTGGTACTTTACGTTCAGAAGCGAGAATTCATTATTTAATTCAGTATCACTTTACATCGTATCGCGTCTCTATTTACCAACATTAGGGAGAAAATTGTTTATCTCATTCCATTAAATAAACGTTTAGAACTTATCAAACAAAATATTCATCTAGAATTATATAGTAGAAATTTATAAGGAAAGCGTGCAGTGAAATAATTGAATCACTTTTCAGTCAAAATCATCATATTACATAGTGTTTATCATTATCATCATCAGCTAAGGGAATTAACCAATAGCCTTAGCTTTGGGAGTGTTCTACTTAAATATGGATATCTAAATAATTTCTTCTCCTAAATATACCATAGCTCCAACTGTGGCTTTACTCTTACCGTAGCTACCATCTAGTTTCATCAGCGACATCTTTATGCCCATGGACACCTGCAACCAACTTCAAATTAAAAGGATACAGATTAATTGTCATGTATGAGAACTAAGATGGAATGACTCACAGTTTGTAATTATACTAACTCACTTTACGGATTACAGTAGTGCACGCACTGCTATTTGGCCGCTGAAATTTTTAAGAAGGTATAACCTACCCAGACAGACTTATTGGCACAAGAGGAGTCCTATCACCTTGTAAACCATCGATTAATGGAATCAATTATAAGCATTAGATTATATTTATTATAGTGATATTTTAACAGTTTCCTGTCCTCGAAACAGACACAATAGTTAAACAATTGAAACGTTCATTTAAGATTCATGGGACAGGGAAAGGGTTAATCATATCTTCTATTAAATATAACTTATCCATATTATGTTTTACGCATTTCGTTAGTTCCATCTTGCCGCATCAGCGACATCTTTATCAAAATGGTCGACACCTTTGTGATAGATTTCACAAAACTAACTTATTTTTTATCTAACGTTTGACTAAAAAATAAAAGTTCACAATAAAAATGTAGCGTCAAAGGTGCTCATATCTGTAACTGCCAAGCGTTACGAATAAGGCAAATCTTCCCTTCTACGGGAGCGGTTCACGTATAGCTGTCAAATTAACAGACTGACCATGATGACAATGATGATGTATATCTGTATCATAAATATCCTTTTTTTTACATTACATTTTACATGAATGGTTGTACAAACTTTACAAAATTTATTTTAGAAACAGCTTGGAAGCGACCACCTCATTCCCAGGGGTTATTATCAACCATGTATTAATTTATATTATAATAACCCTTTTTATACAGTTTTTGTTTAATAAAATATTTAAACATGGTATATTATATAATAATAATATATTTAAAATTTGTAATGTAATGTATGTACTTAAAAACATAAATAGCTTTGATAAGAACAAAAATATTTTAAACACTAGGAAAAAAAATCTTGTAATGCCAGTTACATCTTATCGAAGTATGCTGCTTGTTAATTCTGCTATATCTGCTAAAACTCAAAGTCAGTTCCATCAAATGAACGGAGACGTGCATTGATTTAATGTCCTAACCTTGCAGTATAATATTATGATATAGAATTTGTTAAGATATTTGAATAAAAGCAAAGTTTTTTCAATATTTTTCTTTTTATATCTATTTTACATAAAAAATAGTTAGGTTAGGTTAGGTTAGAAAGAATGACATATATTAAAATAGCAGTAATAATCACGCTATTATATAAACAACTATTTAATTACATAATACATAACATACATAAACTTTCAAGCCAGTCACAGCAGAGACTACGGAATGGAAGTCCATTTGGCACGATCTTGACACACCTCTCTCGCCTCCTTTACGTCCACATACTTACGCATACATGTCTTCGGTTAAAGGTACTCTAAATCTGTCCCATTTACAATATATCGCCAATTCGGTCGATAAACTTTCGCCTAGGGCCTCCCTTCCCGACTTTGCCGTTCACTTCTGCAACATAGTCTTGCTTTGTCACTCTTTCTTCGTTCTTTCTTTTTATATGACCAAACCACCGGAGCATTCGTTTCTTAATCCTGGTCACAATATTATCTTGCAAACCACCCACAATCTTATAACACAATTTCTCACCCTGTCATTCAGATTCAGCCGTTAACATACTCCTTAATGACCGCTTTTTTACAGTATTTATTCTACTCTCGTGCTTTTTCTGCCACACTCAACTTTCACTACCATACATTAAAGTAGGGACTAACACAGCTCGGCTGGGCAGTGTTCGGGAAATTACGACACATCTTCTCGTCAGGTATACCTCAAAACTTGAAAACGAGACAGTACAACCAGTGCATGTTGCCAGTGATGACTTATGGAACTGAGACGTGTTCCTTCACTGCTGGCCGTATGAGGAAGCTCAAGGTCACTCAGCGAGCTATGGAGAGGGCTATGCTCGGGGTTTCTCTGCGTGATAAACTTAGAAATGAGGATATCCACAGTAGAACCAGAGTGAACGACATAGCCCAACGGATTAGTAGCTTAAGTGGCAATGGGCCGGCCATATAGCTCGAAGAACCGACAACCGATGGGGAAAACAGGTTATCGAGTGGCAGACGAACCCCCACTAGATGGAGTGACGACCTGGTAAGACATGCAGGAAGTCGATGGCTGCAGGTGGCTCAGGACCGTGCTTTGTGGCATTCCTTGGGGGAGGCCTATGTTCAGCAGTGGACATGTGAAGGGCTGTAATGATGATGAATGATGATGATGATAACACAGCATTGTGAATTGCCATACGTACCTTTTTTGACACATTCTGACTTTGCACAATAGAGTGTATATATATATATATACTATTTATTCTATTTCCTGTGTTCACTCGTCGTTCTATATCCTCATCATATCTACGATCCCTGGTAAATACACATCCCAAATACACAAACTCATCCACTTGTTTAACCAACGCCCCCAACTCAACTATTTCATTTGTATGTATTTTATAAAAAACCAAAGTTACTTTGCAATCTCAGATTATAAATATGAAATACAGATAACTTTACCTCTTTTTATTATGAGTGTAGATTGATAATGATAATAAAATATTTTTTATTAATAGGGGCGATTGTAGTCACCTGATGAATAAAGATTCAATATTTATTTAGTTGCTTCACACTTTATCACTTTAAAATTTTTTTTATTCATCATCATTACAGCCTGTCGAAATCCAATGCTGAATATAAGCGTCCACATAGATGGTCTCATAAGGGGATATTTGCCGCATTTTTTCGGTTGTTATTAGGCGAGAATCTGCTGGTTTCAACATGACATTAGGCTGGAAAGCGTGTTGATTTTGGATAAATTCTGCAATGGGAGAAGCTCGTAAAGTCCAGTAAATACAAACATATTTCATTACGTTTCCTGGAGCATAATTGCCTTACTAGGTACCTATTTCGCCTTTATTTAAGTTAATAGGGAATATGCTATGAAAGGAATATACGTCGGTATGGTAACAAGATAAAACATCCACTAATGAAAGACAAAGCGGGCGTCGTAGTAATTAAGTTGTCTTACTGGAGAAGGCGTAGCAAGCGTCGAAATATATCTGATGCTACCGTAAATTGAATTTATTTTTCTACTATATAAAAGGCATATGGTAGGCGTTTTCCCTTTATATTTTAGTTCTCTAATTGCGACCGTGATTTTTATTAAGTACTTGACTATAGAGACGAGACTGAGTAGGCGTAGGCGAACGAGCGATGGAAATAGACATGATTTCGTAAATATTCATTCACTATTCACACTCAATATGGATGATTGTGAGTATGATATGACTCGACGAGATCTACTGGATATATTTAGTATTGAACTTAACGAGTGGAATTTTTTTTATATAGGAGAGAGGGCAAACGAGCATGCGGCTCACCAGATGGTAAGTGACTACCGCCGCCCATGAACAACTGCAACACCAGGGGAATTGCAGATGCGTTGCCGGCCTTTTAAAAGAAGTAGGCTCTTTTCGAAGATCCCTAAGTTGTATCGGTTCGAAAATTCACTGGTAGTAATCGATTCCACAAGGAAGTTGTGCGAGGAAGAAAACATCTTCTAAATCGCACAGTGGTGGACCGCCAATCATCCAGATGGTATGGATGGTATCGAGAGTTTTGCCGCAATGTGCGATGGTGAAATTGAGCGGCTGGAATTAGTCCGAACAATTCCTCAGAGCACTCCCCGTGGTAGATGCGATAAAATACGCAAAGAGATGCTACATCTCTACTAACAGCCTATTAAAGTCCACTGCTGAAAACAGATCTCTTCCATAGATTACCTCATAGAGAGTATTTGCCAAAGTTGCTACATGGCAGCAGCGTTGGCATTATGATTTTGAATTGTTGTTAGGAAGATGCTGCAGCCCATCTTCTGTTTCAGTTTCCCTCAGTTACCTCTTACGACACTCCAAGGAAAGAAATGAGGTAGTGGATTATCTTACTCCCACTACACGCTGACACGGCGGGTTAAACAATAGACAGACCCACAAGCTGGAAGGTATGTCCATCCATCCATTACATCTTATAAAAATCCACTGCTGAACATAGGCTTCCCCCATACATTGCCTCATAGAGAGGATTTTGCCATAGTTCATACGCTTGGCGACCGGTTGTCAACCGTAGTTTTTTATTATTTTGTGTTGTTATCAGGGAGATTCTACTACCTGTGTCAATTACCCTCTGTCGCCTCTTGCGATACCCACGGGATGATATGGTGTAGTAGATATTCTTACACAGCCACTACGTGGGAAATGAAGGAAGGTATATAATAGGTGGCATCGCTCTTTTTGTGCCTAGGTGTTTTGCTAGATTGATATCACCCTCGTACCTATTTCTGCCGTAAAGCAGTACTATTCTGCTTTGCGGTTTGAATGGCAAGATAGCAGGTATAATTATAGGATGTGAGGCGTTATATTTTAATCCAAAGGGGTGAAAAATACAACCGTGTCATTTTTCTTTTGTTTATATTACTTCAAGAGGCACAGCAGCCATTATCAGACACAGACACATATCGTAAAAATTTTTTTTTTAATTAAACTAAAGTGAGAAATGAACCTACTGTCCACCTGATGGTTACCTGCAGCCAACTTCAAACAAAAAATTGCTACAGATGCGGTGTCACCTCAGATGGCTTGGATGAAATGCTTCACATTCTGTAATTATATTGGCTCTCTATACCCTTCAGACCGGAACACAGCGGTACAAGCACTGCTATTTGGTGTCAGAAATAGGTAAGAGGGTGGTACTTATCCAGACAGACTCCTAGGCAGATAAGGAGACCCGTAAACTAGAAAATAATATTATAAGAATGCGATGTTAATAATATTATAAGTGGCCTATATCTTTAGTAGTAGTCTATATCTTTAACACGTTTTTACACACGCTATGGTTCGTAGAGTATGCTACAAATTAATAGAAGCTCTTCACACGATGGGCCAAATCGATTAGCAGCGCGGGCACGAGACGGGCCAAATTGAATAGCTGCATCGACATGTGACGTCATAATATATAGAGATGCGACGGCGTGTGAATGTGTTAAAGAAATAATAATATAGATGCGTTATCAACATAAAGCCTGGTATGTAACAATACATGCTTGGCAATTATAACGGCTCTTTTACTTTTGACATTCATGGAACACTATAGAAGGTGGACTGCTGCTTCATGAAAGTAAGAAGTATTAACCGCGCGCGTACAGACTGGGATTCAACCTTTTGGAATTGGATCACGCAATGGCCGATCGCCTGTCATAGCATCGGTATAATCACGTCATAGCTCGCGAGACATGTTATTTGACGTAGATTCTTGCTCGTGTATAATATGATTGTTTTCTTTGTTATTTTTGTGATTTATATAATTGTATAGATAATAATGAGGGCGAACGCAAAATAATTCTGATAGTTGATAGATATACGAAACAAGAACGAAGTTGGTATTCTAACACATTAAAATAATGTCATAGTTGGCAAAGAAATCTGTTGATTCCTACAAATTAATAAAGTTAAGCATTTAAAATTTCTTTGTTTATTTTACTTCGCTCAAGAACTTCCATTTTTAATATAATTCGACAAGTTTCATCCCATATAGATATTTTTTTTTTCATTTTTTTATTATTTTTATTTATTTGGTCGTGGAAGGAAAAGGGGAGATCTCCTGCCGGGGAAAGTGTTCTGCCCGGGGAGCCACCAACACTCCGAGTGGTCTAGTTTCTGTGATGTTAACGCTGTTCGGCTATGCGGTTGTTATAGCATAACTCAGAGTTCGCGGCCTTTAGGCCGCGAGCTATAAAAAGGCAGGAGATTATTTATTTTAGTGCAACGTTGCGGACGCGACATTGCACTAAAATCGATAATCTTGGGGGAGTGGGATAATATTGTGTTCAGTTCAGTGATCACATTAACATAACATGGATGAGTTATCTAACGGCCGTCCGAGCAAGGAGTGGCGGGCCCCGGCTCTGACGACTAACCTCGTATCGTTCGATGTTCTGGGGCGGTGAGAACCGCCCAGGGACGCAGGTGTACGGTGTATACGCGGTGTGGAGGGGTGTGCGGCGCGCCCATCTGCGGATTCGCTGCGTCCCATCCGTTGTTGTGCTAATAGTGTTTGTGGCACTAAGTGATTGTGTAGTGTTGGAGTGTGACTGGCCGGCGACATTTCGGTCGTCGGAATTTTGCGGAACAGGGGGTTCGATTAGAACGTTGCGGGGCCTCCGGAGGGTTGGCGTAACTTTCGGAGTCGGAGCGTAGGTGGCTGCGTTTACCACTAGCGGGTTGGGATGTGTCTCAGCCTCCTCGAAGCAGCGCCGAGACATATCCTTGAAGTATTCAGAGATCGTCGGAAGTTGACAGTCTCTGTGTAGGTCGGAGTTTCGCTGGTAGCACCGAGCTCCGGTCGCTATGCGAATTAATCTATTTTGGACGGCTTGGAGGTCGTACAAATGAAAATGCCTTGCGTGCTCGAAAACTACGCTTGCGTAAGACATGATAGGTCTTACGCACGCTTTATAAAGGTGGAGCTTATGTCTTACATACAGTTTGGACTTACTGTTAACTAGCGGGTGAAGGCGACTAGTGACGAATTTTGCACGGTTTCGGACATCGCGAATGTGCTTCGCGAATGTCATACCTTGGTCAAATGTAACCCCTAGGTATTTGGCCGTAGGTTGCCAGGGGATCTGGCAGTCATATAGGGTGATCGTACCTAACGCTTTCTTAGGGTTTCTGATTTGACGATTGAAAGTGGAGATCTTTTGAAAGCGTATTGCTACACTTTTCTCAGGATTCACTTCGATTCTCCATAAGCGGAACCAATCGCCTCGTATCGTATCTATTATTGGGATGAGCGACGAAAAGTGCCATGTCATCTGCGAAAAGAGCAGTATTCACTACTGGGTGCTTCGGGATGTCACTCGTGAAGAGTGTGAAGAGTAGTGGATAGAGGACGGAGCCTTGTGGGACTCCAGCCTTGAGGGGACGCTTTGTAGAGCGAGAACCCTCTATTGGATAGCGAAACGCTCTGATGATGTGGATGAGCCTATCAGCCACGTTGAGTTTATACAGCTTGTAAAGCAAGCCGTCAAACGCTTATGCGACATCGAGGAAAAGGGCACCGGTTATGGTGGTTCTGCGATTATTTTGTCGGTGTTTAAATCCTTTAAGAAAGTATTCTGTGAGACGATGTAACTGGTCAGTGCACGAGTGTTCGGGTCTGAAGCCGAACTACTCGTCTTTTTTTTATAGAATAAGGGTGACAAACGAGCACACAGTCCACCTGATGGTAAGTGGTTGCTGTGGCACATAGACATCTACATCTATCTTCGTTTGCGCATTTAAATGCAGATGCGTTGTCAGCCGTGAGGATTACGATAGAATGCCTCTTTTCGAGTAAAAAGGGTCTCCGGTTCTCTACACTCACCATACGAAACACAGCAACATTAAGCTGCTACTTTACGCTGGTATTTTGTGAGAGCGTGGTCCTTCCCCGGTCGAGCCGACCCATTCGTGCTACAACTATACTATTAATATAGCTGCAGCATGGCTCTACCACGTCTGGAAGAAGTTTGTCGATGAAGACGAATTCAGTTTGCGATGGCCCGATGTCCGTCAGCAGGTTATCCCACTTAACCTGTCTAAACTCTTTAACGCGCTGTTTCACCTCGTTTTGGAGGTTTTTGGAGGAATTTGTTATCTATAGTACGAATGTGATCGTATTGTCTTAGGGCCGCGTTTTTTGCTCTAATCAGTTCTCGAATGTCACTCGGAAGCTTCAAGTATTGATTGCTCGACACACGAACCTTACGAGAGCATTCTTCAACTGTAGAGGTGAAGTGAGCCGATAGGGCGCTAATCGCCTCATTGGCCTCCTCAGGCGAGTCTATCTTGTCCGGGATTTTGTCTAAGTGCTGGGAGGTCGTAGACTCGAATTTGACTTCGAGTTTACGCCAGTCCACGGTGGTTTTGGTCTGATAGACCTCACCTGCGGGCTGGCCCAGCTGCAATAGGACTGGTCTATGGTCCGAGTCGAGTTGTAATATTGTTTCGATTGATGATATCGACAAACGGACATCTTTGAGTATCGCTACGTTAAGAACGTCCGGTTGGTGACTGGTAGCGAATGGGTATCGGGTTGAAGTCTCAGGCGCGATAACATCGAAGTTTAGTCGAGCCCGTGAGATCGAACAATGCATTACCATTGGGATTGCTTTTAAGCGAGTTCCAGGTGGAATGCTTACAGTTGAGGTTTCCAGTTATTACACACTAGAGCCTAGGTTAAATAATTTTGCAAAGTCTGATTCAACTATGCGTTTGAGTGGCGGAAGATAAGCCGATACGATGATAAGTGGCGGATGGCAAGAGAGAGCTACCTTGGGGGGCATCGATTGGTACGCAGTGCAAGGACCTTTTGTACATCTACATCGTGGTTGCGCAGGAAGAGCGCGATCTCGTCTTGGTCTCTGTGGCCGTTCGCGTTGAAGAACGCGACAGTCAGAGAGCGTGGTTTAGTTCTACCAAGATTTTGTGCTGCCATTCTGACATTTAGAACAGGTGATTAGGCGCACTACAAAGACCAGATTGCGTCGATAAGTCCTATGTGCTCAATCCTACCGTTGAGCTTGTCCTGAGGTGAGGTGGCTCCTCGGAGTTTGCGGGCCAAGGAGGATAACTCAGCAACGTTGATGTTGCTGATGAAGCCGCAGACTAGCGAGAAGTCAGCGGCGAAGGAAGATGAGCCTTGTGGGACGGGCTCCGATTTTGGGGCCTGAGGAGGCGCCACTGGCCGTGAGGCGACAAGAGCCAGCGGTTTCACCCAGGCGTTGGGTTTTGGCGCGGAAGGCGCCGGAGGGCTGGCACCTTGCTCGGCCGCCCCGGTGACTGGGGAGGGCGTGGTGGTGACTTGAGGCGCGAGTGTGGGCACCGAAGACGGTGCGGGTTCGGGGGCTGTTAGCCGAGAGCAAGACACACTGGCTTGACCCGCGCGTCCGGGTAAAAGAAAGAATAAAGCTCTTTTATTGAAGGTTCCTAAGTCGTATCGGTCCGGAAATATCGCCGGTGGTAAACTATTCCATAAAGAGATTGTACGAGGAAGAGAATTCCTAGTAAAAACACAGTGATGGACCGCCAAGCATCAAGATGGTGTGGATGGTATCATGAGATTTGTCGTGACGTGCGTTGGTGTAATTTGACGGCTGGAAACCGAAACAATCCGAACAATTCCTCAAAGCACTCTCCGTGATAAATGCGATAGAAAATGCAAAGGGATGCAACACCTTTTCGCAGCGCCAGGGAATCGAGCCGATCAGAAAGAACTCGGCCAAGTACCATTCGAACCGCTCTGCGCTGGATGCGGTCAAATGGAAGGATTTGGCACTGGAGTGCCCCGGCCTAGAGATGAAAACAGTATTACATGTGAGGCCGAACCTACGCCTTGTAAAGTTGCAAGCGGTGTACCGGCATGAAATATTGTCCCACTCTGATGAGTACGCCAAGCTTTTTAGAGACCAATTTACTCTTCCCTTCCAAGTGACTACGAAACAGTACTTCATTCGATATGTCAACGCCGATGATTCCGATGGTGTCTGTGGCAGCTCTGTCTCGCCGGGAACGGAAAGTCAGGAATTTGCATTTAGAAAAAGCCAAAACTAGGGGCCTTTTAGGTGCTAATTAGGTGCGAAGTTTAAAAATTATATGCTCTAAAATTTTCACCGCAACGAACTGTTGAAATTTGCGTTGTTGGCAAAACGTATCGCTAGCAACACAGTGACGATAATAGATATACTCGTATTATCTGAATTGCGGTGGAAGAATATTTATCCGTAACTTTTGTACACAGTTATCGAATTAGAAGCATATTATTTTGTAAAACTCGTTTTGTAATCAAATTTTGAAAATTAAATAAAGTTACATTTTGTAACCTTTTTTTTTATAGGATAGGGTGACAAACGAGCACACAGTCCACCTGATGGTAAGTGGTTGTTGTGACCCATAGACATCTACATCTATCTTCAATAAAGAATCAAAATGCAGATGCGTTGTCACCCGTGAGGACTAAGATGGAATGCCTCTTTCCAGTAAAAGGGTCTCCGGTTCTCTACACTCACCATACGAAACACAGCAGTGTTGAGCTGCTATTTTACGCTGGTATTCTGTGAGAGCGTGGTCTTTCCCCGGTCGAGCGGACCCATTCGTACTTCAACTATACTACTAATATAGCTGCAGCATGGCTCTACCACGTGAAAAGTAACCTTAAAAATATAAAGAAACCTAACAAATGTACACAAAATGGCGTTAAGTTTTTTGATAAGAAAGCACGAATAAGATCAAAGATGAAGAAATGATTCATTACTTTCCAATAAAAGTAATTAGAAGTTTTACCGGATTGTTTTTTGAAACCGACCTTTGATACATTTTGAATTGTAATACATACCTTTACCATACCTTTACCATACGTTGACGGCTCCGTGGCGCAGTGGCTTAGCAATGAGTTGTTGCGCCAGCCGCGGGTTCGATTCCCGCACGGAACAAGTATTTGTATGGCCTACAAATAATTGTTCCGGGTCTGATGTTTGTCCTCGTGCAATTTATGTTTGTAAACTGCCCACGATACGGAGAAAAACCTAGTGTGGGGGTAACGTTTTAAAAAAAATAGAAAAAAAATAGCTTGAAATTTTGTTAAGAGATTTCTGTATGATTTGTTTTCGCCTATTATAAAACAAGATATTTATACCATTCAATCTGAAGGCGATGGCAAGAGAAATAATCGACATCACTTTAAAAATGTAATAACTATACAGAATAATAATATATAAAATCTGAACAAGAACAAAGGCACCAAAGAGTGATATTTGTTTTTGTATAGAATAAGGGTGATAAACGAGCGTACAATCCACGTGATAGTGAGTGGATGTTGTGGCCTATAGACATATATCTATCCTCAATTAAAACCAAAATGCATTGTCACGCCTGATGACTAAGATGGAATGCATCGTTTCCAGTAAAAAATTCTGGTTCACCATATGCAGTAGAGACAATTAACAGCTACATTATGCCTGCAGCACGCATTGGTCGGCTTAACCACGGACCACGCTCTCACAGAATATAATATTGCTGTATTTCGTATGGTCATTGACTATAACCGGAGACCCTGTGTACTAGTAATGAGGCAATCCATTTTCAACCTAATGGATGTCAATTCACCTGCATTTTCTGAATCGGGTATATTATATGTAAGTGGTCTTTCAGCCACAACATCCGTGGAACTGTGTTTTTCAACCTTATTTGTTTTAAAAATATATTGAATTTATTGTAGTCGCCACCCTTGTGTGGCACAATCGCCCCTTACCATCGCTCATGACACCCACTGGATGAAATAGGAGCGATGAGTTCTCTTACACACGGTAATTATTTATGCTGTAAAATTCTATGAAATTAAAATGCAATAAAACCGTCCACTGCTTTAAAATTAGAACGTAAAATATGTGAACTGAATCATGAAACTAGTTTTGATTCATATTGGAGTACTGGACTCACAAAAGGTGGAATTTCATTTCGTGACTCATTTAAAGTTCTTAATTAATTCAGAAGCCGCATTTCTATTTTTTAACAATTCTATTACTAACTAGGTTTTAAGGTTGTTTATTTTCTATTAATACAATAGATAACAATATTATATAAACCCAACTTTGCATTTTCTAATAGTTTTATTATTGTTTCTTCGATTTTTCCTGAAAAAGTAAATATAAAAAAATCTACTCAGTCTTTTAGACAATTTGAACGAATAATACCACGTCAACTGCATAAGTTATCAACTTTAAAAATTATATAATAAAAATTAATTATTTTATGCCCTTACACACGGTTACCATTTTAAATTTTCTTTAATGTTTATTGCAAATGTTTATCCATTTTAGTGCACAAATTTATGATACCAGAAAACATAAATATCGGAAGAAGTTAGTCTATATTTTGTGAGTTGAGTGCTGGAAAATTGGCATTTTATCATTTTGATATACATTACTTTGACAATAATACACATAAACTTATATAAACATTTGTGTCTATTCCAATTCAAATACTACTTCAGCTTATTTCACGCAATTTGTCAATGTTGACTGCAGAATCAGTTTTTCTTGGGGTTCATTTTGTTTGTCGAATTTTCGTAAAGACCTAAACAAACACTCAACGCACGTGTACTATAATGATGTCCTTTCCTTATTCAAAATTGTGATTTTCTATTAAGCCCGAAGTTGTAATCAAAACTATTCCAAATTTTTATTCTATAATCTTTAAGTAAAAATTATAAAGTTTTATCCCATCAGAAATATTAAAATCAAGATGTTGGTTGGTATTATCACCCTAAGGATTAAAAGTAAAAAAGCGTAAAGTTACAGCCTATATACGTCCCACTGCTGGGCACAAGCCTCCTCTAATTTCTGAGAGGGTTTTAGGGCAAGGATTTCCTTGCCCTAAAATCGTCCGCCGCGCTGCCCCAATGCGTGTTGGCGAACTTCACAGGTCTTCGAAATATTTTTTTTGATTTCTCAGACATGCAGGTTTCCTCACGATGTTTTCCTTCACCGCCGAGCACTTGGTAAATCAGCACTTAAAATTGCAATTAACAATTTCATTGTTGCCGGCGGGGATCGAACCCGGGTTGCTCGCGTACTGTGTAACTTACAGCGAGCGCTAATCATCTGAGCTACCACGGCTGATGGTTAGCGCTCGCTGTAAGTAAGGATTAAAGTGAAACGATTTATTTAAAATACGGGCACGCAAGCGACCACGTACTCATGCACGCACGCAAAGTGTGCTCGCGTCTTAACTTTTAACCGTATGAAACACTACAGCATTATTCTGTTATTTTACGCTGGTATTATGTGCGAGCGTGCGAGTGAGTTTATTTCATAGTTGCTTGTGTTCGTTCCTAGCGTTTATTTCACAAATATACTGAGACATTAAATTTTTGAAACATTTTGCATAAAAGCATCGAGAACCGTGCTAAATTTCACATAACGCAACCAACCCGGTTTCTATCTACGCCGACACCAATGAAATTATTAATTGCAATTTTAAGTGCTGATTTACCACGTGCTCGACAGTGAAGGAAACGTGAGGAAATCTGCATGTTTGAAAAATAAAAAAATATATATTTCAAAGGCATGTGAAGTCTAGGAACAAGCACTTTGGCAAAGCGATGGACAATTCCTTGACCTAAAACCCTTGCAGAAATGAAGTGAGGGAGGAGTATATAGACTGTGATTTTACTTACTTTACTGCATAAAAATGCTTTAAATATCCAGTCATTAACATCTATAAATTTTTGCACGTGGATTTTTATCTGTAATTTTTTTGATACAGGTCACTTGCTAATCTACACAAAGTTAGTTTTCAGCGTTGGCTTTCAGCCAAATCTCTACCACTCCCATGTACACGTATTTCCCTAATGTGTTTATCTTGTTGGCGACGTCGAATTACTTTCTTGTTTTTCCGCTTGGTGATTTTAAATTATTTAACAATTTTCTTGTATGTCTTTTATTAATGGTGGAGATTTATTAATGGTGGAGATTATATATATGGTGGAGATGCTTCTGTTAGTAAGATATTAGCAGCAGGTATATTATGGTTGCAGCACGAATGGGTCGGTTCGACCTGTGCTTTCACAATGCCACACGTCACGCTCTCACAGAATAACAGCTTAATATTACTGTTTTGTGTGGTGAGTGCAGAGGAACTGACATTCTTTCGACTCTCAAGGCTAACAATGCATCTACATTTTGGTTCTCAATTAAGAATAGATGTAGGTGTCTTAGTGTCATTGCATCCACTTACCACCAGGTGTGCTCTTATGTCACCCTTATTTTAAACCTAAGCTACCAAGATGGTACTAGCCTTATTTTTGAGTTAGTTAAAATGCTTTTTATATTCATAGCGTCTGTCATAATGCTTGCTGTTGTAATTTTATTCTTGCTAAGAATCTGATATTAAAATCGCCTTATGCTCGCAATAGCGATTCAACTGCTCATTTTATGTTCTAATTAATTTGCAGGGATATTGCAGTAAAAAAACTTTAAGTTTAAAAAAACAAGACAGTGGAGTAATAAACATGTCGCAGACATTTAATCTTGTGTTTTACTAGATACTAGTACTGTAATTCTTGCTCAGAATAGACCTCTGATACAATTTTTGCACTTGGCACCATGGCGCAGTGGCTTAGAAGGACTGAGTGAGAGCTAAAAACCGCGGGTTCGAATCCCACACGGAACAAGTATTTTTATGGCCTAAGAATTATTTTTTCAGGTCTGGATGTTTCTCCTTGTGTAATTTTTTGGTATATAAACTGCCTCCACGATACAGGGGAAATTCTAGTGGACATATTGAAAGATTTTTTTTAAATAGAAGAAAATAGAAGATTTAAGGAAGAATTTGAAGTTTAAAATAAATTACGCATGTCCATATAAAAGTGCCCTCTCTTAAAGTCAAATTCTTTTGATACTAACGTTGTACGAGGAACTGTTAACTACACAAGGAAACTACATACATTTTTCATAAAAAGCGTGTAAGACATTACAAATCGTCTCGCACGCAGACTCGACGACTTCCAGCCTCCCGAACAAGCCGGTTTTCGAAGAGCCTTTAGTACCATGGACCACATACACACCCTTCGGCAAATTGTACAGAAGACAGAAAAGTACAATCTGCCACTTTGCCTTGCATATGTGGACTACAAGAAAGCCTTTGATTCCGTCGAAATTTGGGCGGTGCTACAGTCCCTTCAGCGGCGCCAAGTTGACTGTCGATTATTCGAAGTGCTGAAGTGTTTGTACAGTAGGGCTACCATGGCTATCCGAGTACAGAACCAGAGTACGAAACCTATCCAACTGCAGAGAGGTGTAAGACAGAGTGATAACTCCAAACTCTTCACCGCTGCATTGGAAGACGTTTTCAAGCTACTGCACTGGAAAGGATACGGTATTAACATCAATGACGAGTACATCACTCACCTTTGATTTGCCGACGATATAGTCCTTATGGCAGAATCGCTGGAGGACCTAAGCACTATGCTCAATGACCTCAATAGTGTCTCCCTACGGATAGGTCTTAAGATGAACATGGACAAAACAATGATCATGTTTAATGTCCATGTCACACCTATGCCAGTAGTTGTTGGGAGCACTAAGCTCGAAGTTGTTGACGAGTATGTTTACCTGGGACAAATAGTCCGACTAGGTAAGACCAACTTCGACCGAGAGGTCAATCGACGGATTCAACTCGGCTGGGCAGCGTTCGGGAAATTATAACACATCTTCTCGTCAGGTATACCTCAAAACCTGAAAACTAGATTGTACAACCAGTGCGTGTTGGCA
The DNA here is from genome assembly GCA_029286625.1 of Parnassius orleans. Taxonomy (NCBI): domain Eukaryota; kingdom Metazoa; phylum Arthropoda; class Insecta; order Lepidoptera; family Papilionidae; genus Parnassius; species Parnassius orleans. The sequence continues at coordinate 73,830 of JAGSMP010001044.1, read as the reverse complement.
GTGATGACTTATGGATCTGAGACGTAGTCCTTTACTGCTGGCCGTATGAGGACGCTCAAGGTCGCTTAGCGAGCTATGGAGAGGGCTATGCTCGGAGTTTCTCTGCGTGATAAACTTAGAAATGAGGATATCCGCAGTAGAACCAGAGTAACCGACGTAGCCCAACGGATTAGTAAGCTAAAGTGGCAATGGGCCGATCATATAGCTCGAAGAACCGACATCCGATGGGGAAAAAAGGTTCTCGAGTGGCAGCCTCTTACCGGTAGGCGAAGTGTAGGGCGACCCACCACTAGATGGAGTGACGACCTGGTAACACATGCAGGAATTCGATGAATGCAGGTGGCTCAGGACCGTGCTTTGTGGCATTCCTTGGAGGAGGCCTATGTTCAGTAGTTGACTTGTGAAGTGCTGTAATGATGATGATGGTGATGATGATGAAACAGGTATTTTAAATATAAAGCGTTTAATGAATTAGTTTGAGGATATGACGTCACCGTCGAGTTATGCGAAAAAAGTTGAATAAGGTACGAACATTCCCACACATACACAGACATCTATTTAAAACATTGGTATCGGATTCTACGAGAATTATACTACATAAGCCGCTCCCAGTAGACCGGTATCCGGTGATCACTAATCCCACTTCTGTCGACTCTACTGTAGAGTCCTTTGCTTGTATGCCCAGTAGGTTCGCCAAGCTGACTTTCTACAACCGTCAATACCAATAGAAAACTATAAAAATTAATGACAATGACACAATCCATTCCATTATAACTTATAAAATACCACAGCTGAACTTAAGTTAAAGGTAAGGCTTAAGCCTCCCCCATAGGTTGCCTCATAGGGGCGATTGTAACCACAGTTACCACGCTTTGTAGACGGGTTCGTAACTACAGTTTATGAAGTGAAAACATCTGTGGAATCGTTGTGATTTGAAACTCGATGAAACGAAAAAGCGTCACATAAAAGAGACAAACGTATACATCTGGTAGGTAGGATTTAGCCTGCGGGAGGATGAGATAAAATACACTGTAGTAAGCGACAGTAGCCTAGACAAACATATACATCTAAGGATTTAGCCTGCGAGAGAGTGAGATAGAATACAGTGCAGTAAGCGACAGTAGCCTAGACAAACATATACATCTAAGGATTTAGCCTGCGAGAGAGTGAGATAGAATACAGTGCAGTAAGCGACAGTAGCCTAGAAAAACATATACATCTATAGGATTTAGTCCGCGAGAGAATGAGATAGAATACAGTGCAGTAAGCGACAGTAGCCTAGAAAAACATATTCATCTACAGGATTTAGCCTACGAGAGAATGAGATAGAATGCAGTGTAGTAAACGAAAGTAGCCTAGACAAATATATACACAGTTTATGAAGTGAAAACATCTGTGGAATCGTTGTGATTTGAAACTCGATAAATCGAAAAATCTTTACATAAAATAGACAAACGTATACATCTGAAGGGTTTAGCCTGCAATAGAATGAAGTAGAATACAGTGCAGTAAGCGACAGTAGCCTAGAAAAACATATACATCTATAGGATTTAGTCCGCGAGAGAATGAGATAGAATACAGTGTAGTAAACGACAGTAGCCTAGACAAACATATACATCTATAGGATTTAGTCTGCGAGAGAATGAGATAGAATACAGTGTAGTATGCGACAGTAGCCTAGACAAACATATTCATCTATAGGATTTAGCCTGCAAGAGAATGAGATAGAATACAATGTAGTAAGCGACAGTAGCCTAATGGCAGGGTAGGGAACGGACCGCGAACTCAAAAGGTTATTTTAAATTTTATTCTTTTTATTTATAACACCCATGAATAAAAAAAACATGCGTGAGTGTCATGGAACACGACGAAGTTCCTTTCGTAGTATATTATTATTGATAAACATATTAGCGTCTATTAAAATGAAACGTCATTTAAAATAATATTTCTTTCAAGATTAATGGCAAGATAAAAAAAAGTGCGAGGGAGATGGATATTATTCTTTCACTATATAAAGGGGGTCGTGACGGAAAAATCTTACACTTTTCCTCGCCTAGCCCCTATTCCTGAAATTCGTATCGTGCGATAAAGAACTTCGTTCCAAAAACATCATTTGGTACGGTTGAATAAAATAAAATAAATTATATAATAAAATAAAATTACGAAGAGACGGCCCCCAGTCACCGGCGGTCCCGCTATTCCTGGCTACGGTGGCGACTATGGTAACGGCGGGGCAGGGGGTGCTAAGAATCTCCGGTGTGGTTCGGTTGCCACCTAAGACGACTCGACCTGGCTACATATAACGCACGTACCCTGAGGACTGACAAGAAGATCCTGCTGGGCTAGCATGGGCAGGAGACAATTTTCCCCGGGGAAACGAGAAAATGTTTATCCCCTCGCTTAGTTTTATCCACCCTTAGAGCATGGGCACACCGGTAGATATAATATCCACAGTAGATAAAATGGGAGATAGACTTAGACTTAGATAGATTTTTTGTATGAATATAAACTTAAATCTACGTCCAATGAACTACGAGGTTTGCATACCTTATACTCAGAATCACCAAACGGTATTCGCTGAAGATCTTACAGGTTTATGCACCAACCTCGGCACATCCCGATAAGAATATGGAGGAAATGTATGAGGATATATCTAGAGTCATGCATTCCTGCAAAACCCACTATACGGTGTTAATGGGAGACTTCAACGCAAAACTAGGCACAAGAGAGAACGGTGAGCTGAAGGTAGAGAAATTTGGAATAGGGCAACGGAACCCAAGGGGCCAGCAGATAGCCGACTTCATGGAGAAAGAGGGACTTTTTATGATGAACTCTCTCTTCCAGAAGCGGCCCCACGGGAATTGGACCTGGTCGAGCCCCGACGGCTCGACAAAAATGAGATTAACTTCATTATGACGACTATACGGCAACTGTTCAGTGATGTCTCATTTATCGCAAGGGTGAAAACTGGCAGCAATCAGTGAATAGTTAGAGGTACACTGAACATAAACGTTACGTTGGAGACGTCACGTCTAATGAAGTCAACGCTCCGTCCCAATCGTGCTCTAATCCAAAGTACCGAAAACTTTCAGCTCGAGTTACAAAACCGTTTTCAGTGCCTAGAAGACTGCAATTCAGTGGACGATATGAATGACAAGCTCGTGGAAACTGCCCATGAGGTCGGAGCTAAGTTCTGCAAGACCTGTAGCAGAAGAACACAAAAACTCTCAAATCACACTCTTTATCTCATAGCTATTAGATGGGAAATGAAGCTGCAATCTTCAGCAGATTTGACAGCATACAGACAATTGAACAGACAGATATTTAATACAGCTCGTATTAAAGAAGCGATCGAGCGGAACCAGGTCTCCAAAATTCTTTGCTAGAGATCTGTCTGCCAAAAAGAGCCAATTGTCGAAACTGAAGACCTAGTGTGGCAGTGTCGTTTCCGGGACACTTGAGATTTTGAGTGAGATTGAGATGTTCTATGGGCAGCTGTACACATCACCGTTGGAGCGACACACAAGTATTAGTTACGATCCAAGAGCAGGTCTTATCCGACACTATTCCGATGATATTCCGGACGTCAGTCTGAGCGAGATTAGAATGGCTCTCCAGCACCTTAAAAACGGCAAGGCCATGAAAAACCGGTACTTGAAGTTCTTCAGAAGCTCTTTAAATCCGTCCTCCATAGTGGCACTACACCGGAGGCGTGGAGCAGAAGTGCGGTGGTCTTGTTCTTCAAGAAAGGCCACAATGCTCTCTTGAATAACTAGAGACCGATTTCCCTTCTGAGCCGCGTTTACGTGCTGCTTTTGAGAGTCATTACGAATCGTCTCGCATGCAGACTCGACGACTTAAAGCCTCCCGAACAAGCTTGTTTCCGAAAAGGCTTTAGCGTCATAGACCACATACACACCCTTCGGCAAGTTGTACAGAAGTCCGAAGAGTACAATTTGCTACTATGTCTGGCGTATGTGGACTATAAGAAAACCTTTGATTCCGTCGAAATTTGGGCGGTGCTGCAGTCCCTTCAGCGGTTCCAAGTTGACTGTCGGTATATCTAAGTGCTGAAGTGTTTATACAATAGGGCTACGATGGCTACCCGAGTACAGAACCAGAGTACGAAACCTATCCAACTGCAGAGAAGTGTAAGACAGGATGATGTTATATCCCCGAAACTCTTCACCGCTGCATTGGATAGCTGCAGCATGGCTCTACGGCGTAAAAGTATGTTCTTTTATAAAAGAAAATTATCAATCCATATATCATCTAGTTAATATAGAAAAATATTTTTATATAATGATTTCTTATTTACGCGAACACTACACATTGAATTAAACTACTTTTACGGATTATATCGCGTTTAATTAACTTATTTTATTAATTCCCGTTGGGTGCTTTAACACCATGGTCACGGGGACTGAGGTGATTGACGTCCCAATGTCAAAGTTAATACGGAGTACCTTCAGCTTTTTTAATTATTAATTTTGGTCCGATCTACGCAGAATGAACTAACTGTGTCTTGAAGTCTTGCAGTGGTATGCTTGGGTTTAGTTTTAATTTTATTAATTACAGGATCCCAAGCAGGTGGTAGTACCCAGCCTCCCTCTCTATTGAAATTAGGATGTTTTTTAATTTCAATAGCCTCACGTATCATCCTTGGCAGGAATCGATGTTCTTTCGCGAGAATCTGTGGTTTATCAAATCTAATGTAATGGCGGGGGCCGTCTAGGATATGATCACAAACTGCAGACTTCTGGACCAAAATTAATAATTTTTAAAAAAAAGCTGAAGGTACTCCGGATTAACTTTGACATTGGGACGTCAATCACCTCAGTCCCCCGTGACCATGGGTGCTGTAAAGCACCCGAAACGTCGGGAATTAATAAAATAAGTTAATTAAACGCGATATAATCCGTAAAAGTAGTTTAATTCAATGTGTAGTATTCGCGTAAATATAAGAAATCATTAAAATATAAATAATAAAAAAAAATTGCCAACCCGCCTACCAAGTGTGTGAGCTATTGGAAAATTCCCCCCATAAGACAATCTATGGGGAAATCTCTGTTTAGGAGTGGACTTTTGATAGGTTGTTATATTAATGGTGCCTATTTCATTTGTCTTTAATTTTCACATAAACGTCATTTTAATATAATTTACCTCATATTTTATCTTTACAAACATACAATATATTACGTAGATATATTTTTCAAGGAAACTTTCATCCCCTAAGCCACCGCGGCTCAGCCAAGCGCTCGTTTTAAAATTTATCGTCCGCAAGCAAAGTGAGTTCAATCCCCGTCGGCACCAGTAATATTACTTCCATGAAAGAAAACATTTTGAGGAAGTCAATATGTCAGAGAAATAAAATATTATCTATGATAACATTTTTTTATAAAACTGAAGTAACAAACGAACTTACACTTCACCTGATGGTAAATGGCTACTACAATACATTGACACGTGCATCTAACTTTAAACAAAGAAGGCTACAGATGCGTTGTCACCACTTAGGACTAGGATGAAATGCACAGCCTGTATTAATACTGGCTTTACCACACAGTAGAGTGCGCGACAGTATTTAAAGAAAAAATAGCTTCACGCACACACACACGAGGGTAGGTGGGTAGGTCCCCGAACGGGTTCCCGCCTAGTCGTGGCGGGGGAGCTTAGTAGCCGTAGCTTGGTCATCCGCGGTGAACAAAGAGGAACCCCTTGGCTGGCCCGTGGTATACGGCCGGCCCGAGGTGGCCACTCCGAGTGGGCTTGGCGAGCCCACTTCGGATGTGTGTCGGTGGGCTGCGGCGAGAGGGGTGCCTTCTCCCCCTAACGCTGCAGCCGAGGTGGAGTCGCGAGTGGGAGAGGAGTGCTGGAATGGCGAAGCGCCACTCGCCCTATCCTCCGCGACTCTGACGGGGCCACACCGTTGATGCGGTGGTGGTGTGACCGCGGATGGGAGAGGAGTGTCGGTGTTGCGAGGCTGCGCTCTCCCTAACCTCCGCGGCCGAAACTTGGTTGGCGGCGGAGCCAAAGACCAGATCCGCAGCTGGGGTCGGGAAAGCGGGTGCTACCGAGCGCTCGATTTTCCTGGCTCCTTGGCCTTCGCATATTGGACTCGGGGGGGCCCGTTACGCAGGTAGAGTTGGAGGCCGTGGATGGGGGCGTGCCTTGTGTTCCTGGTGCGCCTTGCCTGAGGAGGAGAATGGGGAGGAGAGGTCCTCCTTCGAGGTGGGGCCGCCATGGGGCGGCCGGCGGTGGCGCCGCGGATGTATGCGAAAGCGTTACCGTGGCCCTGCCAATATGCGGCGAAGATGGAACACCATGGGGTTTTAGTCGGTGCGAGTCCGACATAACCCGTCCATGCCCCCGCGAAGCAGGTATGCGTAGGTAGGTATTTACCCATGAAAAAAAAAGTGTGTAGGTGGGATAAATTTGACGTAGGTATACAATCATCATATTTTACTGTTTATTCTGGATACATAGAATATAAAATCTGAGCACGTCTGTGTTCGTCTGATTGAGACGGACATTAAGTAACAGTATTGAATTCACAAGTGATCTGGTTTAACTTTAGGCAGGCCTCTGTCATTCTTGCTACCTGCGTGAAATAATTACCTACAATCGCGAGGCGCCCCCGGGGCAGAACGCAGTTAAAAGTTTTTTTAACACTGTTTACGTAGTTTTTTGTAAATACTTGTTGAAACACTCGTCGAAATAGTTTTGTTTAGTGTTTAGTATATTTAATTGTAGGATAAAATTGTTGAAAAAGTTTTAATGTAATAAAAAAATATTATCTATCTATTTCATAAATTATATCATTATAATTTATGAAATAGAAAGAGTCGTTGCTACTATAATTGTTGGGGGGATAGGATGGATGCTTAATGAGCAAACAAAAGGATTCAGATATATCATTTTTAAGTTAACGAATGACAATGAAAGGTGAATTTATTTAATTTTTTTTTTGTTAGATAGGTACTTATAGCGAAAAAAGAATTAATTAATAATTTTACTACAGAAGTAATACCTAAGTACTTTATTACAAAACTTAGTTGAAATTTACTTCAGTACCCAAGTACTTACTTACATACCTATACTTGTCTTATGTAATTACAATATTTTAAGTTTAATAACACAAAATACTGAAATTAAAACTTTGTTTACAAGATTATTAACTAAGTAGAATACGATAATATTATTGTTAGGAATCGTATTTCGGGTTTATTTGTTGTTTACACTATCTACCTATCTCTTACCAGCCAAGCATGGCGATTACCGGCGAATGGCCTTGCAATTTGCATGCGTTGGGCATCACAGAACTCACATAGTAGCGGAAACATGGTCGATCATAGTCAGAATAGGTACTTACTTACAATTTCACAATGCATTTTTTTACTCTTTATTAACAGCCCTTAGTAACCACAGAAAGTCCGTTGTGACGTAGGAAGGAGAAAAGATGCAAAGTAATACGGACACTCGCGCGCAGCGATAAAGTTTTATTTAGCTTGCGTGTGCGATTTATCTGATTAATAATAACTATGTAGGCTATTAAAACGTCGGCAAGCAGTCAACATCAAAGGCGTGCAACTTCTGTATGTAGTACCATTATTTATTCTGTGCTTTAGGTGAAATAGGCTTATAAAGAGGTTTGAACTGATATCCGGGTGGTGCGGCGTTCAGTCCATATAAACGTATTCCCTTGTTTTCTCCCTGGATGATGAGCGAATATTTTTACGATAAAAACTGTTTCTACGGCTGCCACGTTTCTTCCTATGTTCTTTGTATTATTTTCCAATTATAAAATATTTTAAAAACAAGGAACCATCTTAAATTATTTAAACTGCTCAATTATACTGCCGTTATAAGGCGTCCAGTAAAAAACTTTTTCAAAATTAAAATAAAGGAAAAATATACATAGGTGCTTAGCCAGAATACTTTTGTGTTGTTATTAAAAATACATTAAAAGGGCATGCATATTAAGTCCGAGCTTTAGTTGCCGCCTCTCGGTTAACTTGTTACTTTTATTCTTACTTACTTACTCACAATTTACGTTAGAGTTGTTCGATTCAACTATATTACTGTCGAGCTTTAAAACCCCGCTGTGATCCTGAGTTAAATAGCACCAGTACATAAAATTCATTTCTTTTTACATTATTTTAAACAGTTTTTAATTATTACAATGAACTTACACTAAATACAATGTGTGATATATACACATCATGTTTTGCAAAGTTTGAAATCGGCCGGAAAATGAAATGCACTTCAATGAAAATACAACGTAGATGAATGTTTCATGAAATAAAAGCGACACATATAAAAACATATTATAATGTAATATTTCGATTGTTCAACGGTTAATGGCAACAAGCTGCTCTACCAACACAATATGTATCAAGGTGACGTAATAAATCCATTATTCCCATTTCTTTTGTTTGCTCATGCCTAAATCTTGATTAAATCGGACTATTATAACATAATTTGGTGATGAAGAAAAACGTCAAGGGTTTATATACATTACAATATAGGAATGACAAACTGCCTAACAATCCACTAATGGTAAGTGGCTACTGCCAGTAGCGGAATTAAATGTAGGACTACCCCAGGAGGGTACCAGCACCCCTGGAGAATCCCTAGCTGAGCATCCACGACTAAGCTACTCCACTCCTGGGCGTTGGTGTTCAGGCTGCCCAGTGTATTCTGGGAGGAATGGGGGGGAGGGCAACATACCGCTCAAGACAATAACTGCTCGGGGCAAGCTGAACAACAGGACCAAGGCGACCCCTGCCACGCTTTTCGTGAATTTCTGCAACATCAGGACTTCACGCGAAACTAAACGCCGTCCAATACCATCTCGAGACGGCGAAGCCAGCTTTGCTCTTTCTGACCAATACGCAGGTGTCCTTTCCGGCTGATACTTCGTATCTCTCTTACCCAGGGTACAAATTGAACACTTTGTGCCCGGGCTGAAGTTTGCGTATACGTTCATTCTCGACGCCTCGGCAGTCTTGAAGGTTCGGACCTGTCCATCCTTTGGCTACGCGTAGACAGCGACGACCATCCGCGCGTCTATGGGTGCCTCTATAGGTCCCATAGCGGTAATTCCGAAACAGACCGACTCATCGACTACGTCCAAATGGCTACAGATTCCTCGCTACAGCAGATCCCAAACGCAGAGATCGTGATCCTCGGCGATTTTAACGCCCACCACGCCGAATGGCTCGGTTTACGTTTAACCGATCATGCGGGGAGATCTGTTCATGATTTTGCCTTGGCATATGGTCTGACATAACTGGTTACTTCGCCTACGCGGATTCCAGAATGTGGAGAATCATGCAACTTCCCTGTTGGACCTTCTGCTGAACTCTCATCCGGACAGATATCAGGTCTCCGTTGACGCCCCTCTTGGCTCCTTGGACCATTGTCTAGTCCGGAGTGTGGTGCCACTCACGCTGAAATCGCGGTTGCATTCTGCAGGCTGCCGCCGTGTTTGGCACTATAGGTCGGACGATTCGGATAGGATGCGGTTTTTCTTTGCATCCTACCCTTGGGGGCGGGTTTTCTTCCCGCCGGACGATGTTGCTAATTCTGTCACTGATATGGTATTTCAGGGTATGGAACTTTTTATTCCTTTCTCTGTGGTGCCCACCGGAGGCAGATCTCAGCCATGGTTTAGTCGCTCCTGTAAAATAGCATCACGCTGCAAGCAGGAGTGCTAGAGGCCCGGGCCTGGGCTGACGCATCAACGTCCTGGGATGTAAACACCAGCGCCCTTAAAAAGAAGTATAATTCCGCCTCCAGGTACTTCAATAGAGTCATTGCCAATGCAAAGTCAGAGCACATCGGCAGACTTGGGGAGAAACTAGCTTGCCTTCCTTTGGAAACCCGTGCATTCTGTTCTCTCACCAAGGCTGCCCAAGGGAAGTTCTGTCAGCCACTTGACCGCATCCAGCGCAGAGCGGCTCGAATTGTCGACGACCGAGTCCTTTCCGATCGGCTGGATTCATTGGCGCTGCGAAGAGATGTTGCATCCCTTTGGATTTTCTTTCGCATCTACCACGGGAAGTGCTCTGAGGAATTGTTCAGATTAATCCCAGCCGCCAAATTTCACGAACGCACATCGTGGCAAAACTCCCGATACCATCTACACCATCTGGGTGCTTGGCGGTCCACCACTGTACGTTTTACTAGGAGTTTTCTTTCTCGTAAGACCTCTTTGTGGAATAGTTTACTATCGACCACCGACGATTTCTCTGGACCGATACGGCTTAGGGACCTTCTAAAAGAGAGCTTACTCCTTCCTAAAAGACCGGCAAATCAATCCCCTTGGAATTGCAGTTGTTCTTGGGTGGACTACCGCTTACCATCAGCTGAGCCGTATGCTCGTTAGCCTCCTCTGCTATAAAAAAAAACTGAAACATAAAACAAAGAAGAACATCATGTATTATTACCTATAAATTATAAGGTGAAATATCTCACAGCATGAAATTATTCTAGCTCTCCTACCTTTTCACATTGAAGCCAAAGTAGAAGCACTGCAGCTTGTCGGTAGAAATAGAGTGTGGTACAAACCGAGACGGACTCCCAGCAGAAAAGGCGCACTAACTCACTACTTTCATCATTAACGTGATTACAGCCAATCAATTCACCAGCTGAACACAGGCCTCCCCCAAGGAACTCCACAAAACACAGTCCTTAACCCCTTGCAGAGTATACGTGGCAGAGCCATGCTGCAGCTATATTATGGTTGTAGTATTAATGGGTCGGCTTAAATGGGTAAGGAACACGCTCTCACAGAATACCAGCGTAAAATAGTAGCTTAATGCTGCTGTGTTTCTTATGGTAAGTATATATTATATTAAATTATATTATACATAGAGAACCGGAGACCCTTTTTACTGGATACAAGACATTGCATCTTAGTACTCAGGGGTGACAACGCATCTGCATTTTGATTCTTATTCGAAGATAAATGTAGATGTCTTTGGGCCACAGTATCCATTTAGCATCAAATGGACTGTGTGCTCGCTTGACACTATTTTATTTTTTTATAGAGGGTTCTATAAAAAAATTAAAATTGTATTTCTGCATTCATACGGCCAGCAGTAAAGAACCCCAATTTAAAATATCTTTAATTATATAAAAACTAATCCGTCTGCCAAGTAAAGCGGTTACCTGAATTATCTACTTCATTATTTAGTTTACTATTTACTTTTTTATAGAAATATAGGTGACAAACGAGCACACAGTTCATATCTTGACTAGATTAAGGTGGAAGACTACGTATAAATTTGTATATTTATACATTGTTATCCTAATTATTTAATAATAAACAGTAAGTAAATGAAAAAAACATACTGTAATTAAAAATGGGAGTGTTATTTTTGAATGAAAAAAAATGTCGATGTAAGATGTAATAAAACACTTTGAGGGTGCAACCAGCTGTCAAGTTTGTAAGGATCTCACGATATATGAGAGGGAAACATCATGATTCATAAAAGATGTATTCAATGCATGATTCGTAAATTTTTCCTTCCCAATATATCACTTCATGAATTATAGCTGTTACAAATGGCGTCTTATTCTTTGTATAGTATATATATTTTTATATATACAAATCCAGGTCGAGTTAAAAGACAGTGAATGCAGTTTTAGTTTTCAGCATAAATGAAGAATCATTTATGCAGTTGTTCTTTGGGTAGGTTAAGATGATTGAGTGTCTTTGCGTGTGCGTACAATTGTGCCATTAAATATTTCTCCTATATAATTAATATTTACAGTCTATATACACCTCCGTGGCGCAGTGGCTTAGCAATGAGTTGCAGCGCTGAGGGCTGCGAATTTGAATCCCTCACGGAACAAATATTTGTATGGCCTACAAATTGTAATGTTGGTATATTATACAAGTCGTATAGGCTGCTCTACATCACACCTCCCACCGACAACAAAAAATATAAAAAAGAAAAGATTACATTTTTTTAACTAATAAAGTAAATATGTAACTCAAGGCTAATAAGAATATAAATAATAAAAGTCTAAATAGGTATATTCTATGGGTTGGTCGAGTGGCCAGATCCCCCTGCCCCATATTAATTTCAAGGTCACAATAGAATTTATGTGATGTATAATGCATACATACAACATACCTATTTGACATAATTAGGTAATTCACGAATATCTAGTATAGTTATACAGGCATTTAAAGTTTAAAATACTCTTCTTTTATTTATTTATTCGTACTTTATCATCTCATTCTTTATTACTTTAACTTCATTTATTTCAGTTTTTTATTTTAAGCTAAACATTATTTACTTTTTCTTACTACTCCATAGCATTTTAGCTATTTTTATTACATAATAATTGTGCCATTTCTTTTACGTACACGGCTCGCGTACATACATGATCAAGACAATAGCCAATAATATTTCATTCACTTCTTTACATTTTATAGTATTTTAGCTCGTATTAATCATAATTTAATTGTACCATAACTTTCACGTACAGAGAAAATATTATAGCAATGAGATGGGTGTTAGACATTAAATAATAATAATAATAATAACCTACTGGGACCGGGCCATCATCACAGACAAGACCATTCTTGCGAATAAGCCTGATATTGTGCTGATGGACCGGGCACAGTCAAGGATATTTTTGGTCGACATTACCATTCCGTATGACGAGAACCTCGTGAAAGCCGAAACAGATAAGAGAACAAAATATCTGGACCTGGCTCACGAGGTGACCGACATGTGGGGTGAACTGCCGACCGAAATTATACCTGTAGTCGTTTCTGCGAACGGGTTAATCCCAGTCAGCCTCTCGAGTCATCTGAGGCGACTGGGACCCGTGACGGACCGCTCCAAGCTCAAATGCAGAAGGCGGTGCTCCTCGATACCGCCCGCATCGTCCGCCGGTTTCTTTCCCTAACCCTCGGCTGTTTGGTCTTCGCCGAGGGCTTCCATCTGGTTGGGTTTTTATTTATTTATGTAATTTTTTATGTATTTATTTTATTTTATTGATATTTATGTATTTTTATCATTTTAATTTACAATTATACATTTATACAGCCCAACCAGATGAGAAAACTATATAGATACCCCACATAATAATAATCATCATTTATTTCAATCCATCAGATCATAGTTACAGTAGTACATTTGAAATGAAATTTAAATTTTGAATTACATATGAACTAAATTAAAATAAAATTGAATTATATTAAATCAAAATTATTAAAAAAACATATTAAACAATTAAAACCAAATTAACATCATTAAATATAAAAATCAATAATATGCTTGCCTCTGAGTCATTTGTTTGTTTGTCCTTACAAGTACATTAATCCGCGTGGAGTTGGGTTATATCGCGCCCATGTGTGAAAAATAGTCTGCTGGTACAAGCCAAAATTATAACTGTATGTCGCGGGCGAAAGCTAGTAAACTACAAAACTTCTTTATACACCACATTTTTTGCTAATCTATTACTGTGTGCCAAAATTATCAGACTACTGGGCAAGCTTACGCGTGAGCAAGCCACATAGAATTACCCGTGTGAAAAACAATTTTCTCTCAAGTCTATTTTTATGGTCATTGCAAAGCAGTTTTGAGGGGAAACTGTATTCGTTTGAATTCAAAGGGAAGATCATTCGGGATCAAAGGAATTCTTTGTACAAATACAGTTTCCCCTTGCGCACATCCAGTTATAATTGTGGCTTCCACTACATTGCGATATAACGCTTTTACTTTTAGTCTGGTTCCGTTGCACAGTTGAGGAGGATTTAAATTTCGCAACAACATAACAGGAGTGTCCACGCGCAGAATAAGCTTATGATGTGGAAGACCCGATGGTTTCAGTGAATTAAGAAATTCGACAGGGTAGTTAATTGCGTCATCTGTGTTGACCACAGAGTCTATTGACGTGTACACCATTTCTTCCCCCTCAAAAGACATTAACAGTATATCGTTAATTGCCGCTGCTTGGTCGTTTTTTGGGTTTAGTATGGCACGTTCACACATTGGCTTATCGTGGATATGAGCAATATCTGGGTAAATTTTGGATATTAACTCCTGTAACGTAAATACAACTGTGCACAAATTATCAGGGATGGTTATCATTCCGTCATTTATCGGGTAATCACCGTTGCCGGTTTCAAGTAGGAGATTCGCAAATCCACCAGCAGACTCTTTTTTCTCCTAAGTGTACCCGCATATTTTTCGAGAGCTTGAGGATTTTAATTAGAGGCCATAAAAAAGATCTCTTAAGACACGCCTTAACTTAATCTGCTCTATTTCCTTTTGACACTACTGGTAGAGTCTGTCTAAAATCTCCAGCCAGCAAAACCGTTGCATCACCCATTAACTTCTTATTTCCTCTTATATCTTGTAGAGTTCTGTTTAGAGCCTCTACGCCACCCTTATGAGCCATGGTTATTTCATCCCACACTATCATTTTCTTATGTTTTAATACTTCAGCAAAATTACTTTGTTTCGATATATTACAAATGGGAGTATCAGCTGTTGTTAAATTGAGTGGTAACTTGTAGGTAGCATGAGCAGTTCGTCCACCCTCAAGCAGTGTAGCTGCGATCCCAGAAGAAGCCACAGCCAAAGCAATTCCGCGAGTACTTCTAACTTTTGCTAGTAGAAAATTTATGAGGAAAGTTTTGCCTATTCCACCGGGAGCATCTAAAAAGAATATTCCACCCTCATTTTATTCAATTTTTGTGTTAATTTTATTGTAAATTGCTTTTTGTCCGTCATTCAGTGATCCTTCATTATTTTTAACTGTGTTTTCTAATGATGCTAAGTCGTAACTCGTCTCTTTAAGAAACTCTCTAATTTCAAATTGTTGCTCTTTGCTTGGCCGAGGTAACCCATACTCTTTTAGTAGTCGACCACCCAACGCTAATACAGCATCTTCTATTACCGAAAGGCATTTGTTAAATACCACATCTGTTATATGCTCTACATCCACATCTCCCTGTCTTTCTAATTGCCTTTTAAAATCTTCAGATAGGTATTCTTTGAATGAAGACCCAAAGACTTAAAGGGTCTGATACTTGGCAGAACACTAAAATAATTGTAAAAAGATCCCGAATCATTTGCGGTGATTGGCAAAGTGCTGCCTCTTTCATTGCTGCGAAAAAATGCTGATCATCTTCAAGCAAGCCAAGAGCTTTGTACGCTGATTGGAACGTGGAATATACATGACCATCTTTTCAGTTTTTAACACTTCAAACGAAATTGGGCCCCGGATCTCATGAAGATGCATGCGAAGGTGAAAGCATTCTGTAATGTTCGGATGCACAGTATAAACCCTGCCCAGAGCGTGCTCTTTTTTGACCCCTGGCCAGCCTTCAACGTTTGCTCCTCTCTTTCTCCTTTGGAACTTTCTTTTATCCCTAACGTAGTATGCAGGTACTAGGTAGAGCAATGTTTTTGCAAAATTATCCACTTTACACATTAGTAGTGTGGATAGGAGTGTGGTTGTTGGAGAACTATTCACACTTTCACACAGATTTTGCTCATTAAAATAAACCCTTTGCCCATTTTCCAAATGAACAGCGAGGTTAACTACTTGAGGGAAACGCTCATGAATGGGAAATTCAAGGATTCGCCATACTGTCTCTAATGAACTTATATATCTTCCACATGTGTAGGTTTTAACTTCATCCTTCTTATTCTCTAAAGCAAAGGATGCCTGTTCTGAACCTTTATTTACGTATTTACAGACGTATTTTATTGATTTCACTGAATGACAATATTCGTCATTTAAGTGAGCGTCAAATGTTTTTAATAATACTGGATTATAAGGGACTACCCAGCGAATATCTATGGTTGTGCCTTTGTTATCAACAGAGAAATTACCGTCATCTAGTAAACGTCTCTTGTACTGCGGATAACCGTCTTCACCAGTTTGAGTTTCCCTTATGAGAGCCCTGGGGTATCGTTTACTGCACATTTTATCTTTGATACATGGTGACTTTCGATTTAAAGTTCAACATGGACCATGTATCATATTACATTTAACGATTTCGTGAAGCTCTGGGTCACGTTTGTCCTTGAAGCAATTGCTTTTTTATCTCGACCCAGCGAGGATTGCATGTGAAAGTGATAAAAAGATCAGGCCGGCCGTAATTCCTGTGTTCTTTCGTGCATATACCTAGGTCCCCCCGTAAAAGATGATGTAAGGACAACCATTTGTCTTGGTTGGTTGGCTTCTGCGTCTTGTCGTCCAATAGCATCTTTTAAATGGATGTAACTATCAGCACGTAATTTGGCTTGATTATTTTTGATATAATTTAATCTCTCTGTTTCTATTTTGGCGTATTCATCCACCAAATATTGACTGAAAAGGGCACGATAATTGACTAAATAGTTATCATCTCCTTCTTTAATCATTATTCTAAACGAATAGAAACTTGCAGAAGAGACAGTTTTATTAAGCGGCAACTTAGTTGTGGGATCGCGTTGTGGTATGTTGATTAAATACCCATCATCCCTCCAGCAAAACATCAATGGATACAGTAGCGCATCATATGCTCGATGTATCTCACTAATACGCTGAAGTGAATTACTTCGGCTCTCGAGGATGATGTGCCTTCGATCAAATTGTTGATCCACTAACACTAAAGCCACTTCATTTGTAGTTGGTGCATTGTACCTACCTCTATGTTCTTCTGGTGGTTTTTTATCAGCATGTATGACAACTTTGTATGACTCTGAAGGAGTCTTTATCAATGGCACTTTTCAGATCTTTTATATACGGATTCACTTGATGCAGCATAATCTGCAATTGTTTGATTAAATTTGGATTTAAGTTAGGAAATTCAGAACATTGAATCTTTGCTTCTCGATCATCTTCACCTACAAAATATATTTGAAGGTACTGAGCGTCATGTTCGGCTTGTGGTAATATATTTCCAATTAAATGGTAGACCCGGCCTTGTACTTTAAAAGTCGGTGAAAAACCATCTGCTGTTACCTGTTTACCACCAAAGTAAGTCATCTGGAAACAGGCATTATATTTACGAATATTACCCATAAAATAATATTCGTAAATATAATGAGTGGTTCAGGCAGTTGTTTCAACCGATCAAGTTGCACTTTTCCAGCGCTGCAAAACATACCAGGTGTCTCATTCTTCCATTTCAGCGCATTGCACCACTGATGCTTGTATGTCATAGAACCCAAGGCTACACTGCTGTCAGTTCTATAAGCAATATCAGTTAAACTGACCATGTCCAATTAGCCGTCGACTATTTGGAGTAAACTGTAACACTTATCAACACAGTAGAATACAAAAAGGCCATTCATTTTTCCAATTCATAGCACGTTAAAGTTAATCTTTTATTTTGGTACGTCTCTTAAACATTTCAAACTTCAAAATATAGCCCATGTAAATTATATATCGCATGAACTATCAGATTATAACAAATTTCGAACAAGTTAAGTTTTCACTGAATGCAAACTATAACAAATCTAGGTGCCTTAAACATTTCTTTCAACATTTGTTAACATATTCGGGTAAGTTAAGAAAGAATGAAAGTACTTGCGGGTACTTTTAATATAAATCGAACAAAAATATTTAACTTTTGGCTTAAAATATTTCACTTTATACTTTTACTTTACACTTTAATGGTACGTCAATGTCGTAAATAGAACAGCAAATTTCATCACGACATTTAACATAAAAACAAAGTCATCAACGCGAAATTCATTATAATATTTCACAAGGGACATAACCCTCACACTATTCGAAGACATATGTGGGTAATAACAGGGACTTTATCCCACTTCTGATGTAACAAACTATCCCACTTCTGATGTAAAAAACTATTCCACTTCTGATGTTAAAAATTATCCTCAAAAGTATTTAAATAAAAGAACACTACTCGGTAACAAACCCTGCTTACTATCAGGACCCCAATTACATGCCAACACCAAAGTATGCAAACCAACAGCATCACTACCCATCTCGATGTAACACAGGGCAGCCTCTCAGCAACACGACCTTCCTTGCCTACACTAGTAGAATACCCCAACGGGCATAGTAACAACAGTGGGACTCTTAGAATTACAGACTGATGCCTCTTAGTCGCCTGTGCGGTACTTTACTGCTAAAACAAGTGGAAGATTACCATTCTATCTTCATTTGTCCGTTTTCCGTTTATTTTTTTACCCTCATTCGCAACAATATTTTATTAGCTAAAGTGAGCTATTATATAAAAATACATTGGCTTATCATCGATACTGATACATCATTTACATTACACAAGTAAACGTCAAAAGGAAGCCAACCAAGATTCTCACCAAATGTACTCACTGCTGGTCTGCATATTTGTCCATATTGTTTGTACATTATGTATGTTAAACGTCTCTACACTATAGTAAAAATTTATCTAGAGTCAAAATGTAATTACGTTGTTTTTCATTTTCAGTCGACTTCAAAAAAGGAGGAGATTTACAATTCCACTGAGTTTTTTTTTTGTTGCATGTACGTTACGCGAAATCTTTGTCAATTGTGAACAGATTTTTAAGGTTCTTTTTTTTTTTATTAAATAGTTTACACTTGAGAGATGGTTCCATATAAATTTAAAAAAAATCCGCCCATAAGGGTGGCAATAAATTTTTAATATTATTAAAGTAAAGTAAAGTAAAGTTACAGTATATATACGTCCCACTGCTGGGCACAGGCCTCCTCTCATTTCTGAGAAGGTTTTAGGGCAAGGAAATGTCCGCCGCGCTGCCCCAATGCGTGTTGGCGAACTTCACATGTCTTAGAAATATTTTTTTTTGATTTCTCAGACATGCAGGTTTCCTCACGATGTTTTCCTTCACCGCCGAGCACGTGAATATTATTATAAAGATGATATTGAGATTGTGGTATTCATTAGTCTGCTTGAAGGAGTAAAAAAATAACTTTAAATAAAAAGTAAAAGTAGACTTTAAAGAACTAAAAAGAATAAAATAATTTCAAATTCTGAAGTCGGTGTTTTATTTCGACTAAGACATAATCTATAAAACAATTAAACAGTCAAAAGACTTCAAAGTATGAAAGATTCCAAAAAATATTATATTATTTATGATGTATAAAAAGTTATAAATTTAATGAATAAAATTAAAAAACGTGAATCATAAATTCGAAACCTATTTATAAAGGTCATGTGTTGTTATTATTTTGTGTATTCGTTATCTTAGTAATCTCTGTTCGTTAACATTGTGACAAATTAATTTTCGGAACTATTGAGTAAAACACAAAGCCTTGCAGCTTTATTTCCCTCAGGCCACGTATGTAATCTTTTGTCTTTTAATTTTCGAATATCCTGTGAAACCTGATTCATAATATTTGATTTATGTATGGCTAACAGTTTTTTTTACAAATAAAAGTTAATAACTTAGGATATTTATGTATTATTTAAATAGCAATTATATAATGTAACAGAAAAGAACTAAAAAATATAATATAGCATACCAACCAATATATTATGGCAATCTTCTTCTATTAATACATAATTTACTATTGCATAGGATATTATATTGAACGGGTAGTAGTAGCGGATTTCTAATCACAACTAAAATATAATAACTGAGGTTATCAAGCCGCCTGCAAAGCTTGGCAAATATGGTAACTATCCCTCCTAACAGGCCATCTATGAGGGAGGCGTATGTTCAGGAGTGGATTTTTGATATACTGTAACGATGACGGTAACGGTATTGCATAGGATGCACACACACATGGGTGTCGTAGAAGGCGACTATGGGATATCCTAGAAAGAACTTATAGCTTCCGATTCATGTCGATAGAACTATTTCGTTTACGCCAGACGTAAAATACTCAAACCGTCAAGGGGAAGTAGAGTCAATTGTACGAAGTGTCTGGTGCTGCGATCGTCTATCCATCTGCAGAGCGTGTGGCTAGGCAAAATCTCCCTACAATTGGAGAAGCTCATGTTTTGTTTGAATTTATTGGGCTGAGGATGAATAAGAGGATGTAAGTGCATCTTCCAAATATAGTCTTAGAGCAGATACTAAGGGTATCTTTGTATTCTGTATACTTTAAAAGATTTCAACAGAACGTTATTTTCTCCGGCGGTATTGATGACCGAAAATCTATCCCAAACTTTAAAAAATATTCACAGACTGCCAAAACAAGCAACATTAAAAAGCTCATATCATACCGTGGGTGTGTCGTAAGAGGCCACACAGCTAAACTAAAATAGGAGAAACATAGATTCTTCGCACACCAAACTGTTTGGTCACCGTAGTGATAACTACTAACTCACACATTCTTGGAAAGACCTTCGTTCAGTAGAGTAGGCTTGCAAAAGTTGGCAAAGTAAATATGAACAATTTTTCCATTACCACCCTTTGCACAAATCAACGGAATAGTGCAAAGAAGTAATTAAAGTTGACTTTTACTCACAGAATACCAGTGTGTAAAAGCAGACTAATGCTGCTGTGTTTCTTATGATGAGTTTAGAGAAACACAGACCCTTTTTAATGGAAACGAGGCATTTTGTCGTAGTCCTTAGTCGTGAGGACGCATCTGCATTTTGATTCTTAATCGAGGATGGATGTAGATGTCTATGAGCCACACGATTGTTCTATAAAAAAAGGTTTTTTTGGGCTGTTGACGATGATAACTATCTAACTTATCTTATCTTATAAAACTTTAACACTACGATTTCTGTACATTTAATATGCAGCTGCAAAAAGGTTTAAAGTTTATACTATCGTGAAATTGAAAATTTACATTATCCAATTTTGAGTTGTTTTTATATTATTCCTATCCGTTATTATCTAAATATCGTAGTTTTTATTTTAGTGTAATAATCAAATCGTTACTTTAATTTTACCTAGATGGAGCTATAAGTATTTTAAAGCAAGGTATGGTTTTATTGTACGCGGGCATTGAGTTACAATACCTATAGAGTCACAAACAGACAAATAAAATGTCCGCGCCAAAACTCGGCGCACGCTGCGAAGCGCAGAGTTTTTGTTTATTGTAAGGCGACCACAATCCTCGTACAACGTCCGCGATGCCAAAGTGTTCGGTGATTTCCTGCCCAAATAACAGCAGACACGTGCGAAAAAAGGATGGTGTTTCATATTTTAGGTAAGTATCATACCAAATTTACGTATTTATGTATCCACAGTGCATGTTTTCATTTAAATTTCAATAATTTTCATTTTATTAGCAAACTAAAACACTCACCGCCGACCGCGCGGCGCCGCGATAACGTTTCTCTTTCACACGTTAGACAAATATGCAAGAGTAAAAGAGAAACAAATAGTCACGCGTACGAGAGTGACTCGCAAATTATGTTCTAACGGTTCTATGGAGTGGATTGATACAATAAATATTTTTACAGATTTTAAACTTAATGTACTAATATTACAATGTTGTTAAATGTTTTATTTTTTAGTTTTCCGTACAAAATGTAGGTCGAAAGAGTTTTATTATTTTAAAGTATAATTAAAATATGTTTTTTTTTTTGTTTTTAGTTTTATTATTTTTTATATGTTTTTTTTTTGTTTTTAGTTTTATGTTATAATTTAGGGTATAAGCTATTTACATTTTCATCCGAATCCGTCGATCTGTTAGAGCACGAACAAAATACAAACATACACACTAAAACGTACATACCCTTCATAATATTAGTGTGACTAGCTGACTCGCCCCGACTCCACCCAGTTGAATAATATAATTATGTCCATCCTAAATTCTAAATGTCCATTCTAAAGTAGTAATTAATACTTAGCATTTTAGTACCTAATTCACAAACCTTAGTGGTTTACTAGTGCTATTAATACTATTAATTATTACACCAATTTTTTTTTCATTTACTTATCATATAAAAAATCTTATAAAATGTGTTATGATTTTTTAATATGATAAGTAAATTAAAAGAAATTGGTGTAATAATTTTGAAATCAGTTGTTTAGTTCTCCTAGGTACATATAAACTCACAAACTCATATTTCACAATTATAAACTCTAATAATATTAGTATAAATAGCGTCTCCACTGATGCCTTGTTCCCTGCTCGTACGCAAGCCCTTGAGTGAATGATGATGACATTGCATACGAGCGACTTTGAACATTATACAAGCAGGTTAACGTCTAAATTCGAGCAAATGTCATTTTGAACTATATAATATCAAAATATATAGGTATATGGAACGGCGCTCGGACATTTTTGAGTATTGTCAGTTAGAGATTGTGACTCTATAGGTATTGTAACTCAATGTACGCGGGTTATGATATATGACACATTTGTTATAGATGGTGCTTTCAACGCAATGTCAACAGTAGACCAGTAAATGTAATTTTCTTACTTTTATCTGATAAAGCGATGCAAAGAAGCGGGTTAGTTCTTGCTCCTCATGTTTATATTACTCTTAGGCGAAATAGCTTATACACAAATGTTAACTGTAACTATATTTACTGTAATTGCGTTCTGATATAGAGTTTATTTAATAGCGCCTATCTGTTAAAGATGCAAACGAAGTAAAGAGTTCAATAAAAAAGTAAATTATCAGCACATACTCGTATATGTATGTGTATAAGTATATTCATTCTCATATTGTTGAGAGGGTATTCTTGCGGCGGGAAGAGTCCATCGCGATGCCTTTGACGTGCTGATCTGACGAATTTGTTCTCTTTACTTATTTTTTTTTTCAATTTACTTAATTTTAATTTTAAAATTTGGATTTATTAATAAAGTGCATGTTATTAATTTATATTATCATTTGTTAAAAAAATTATTAATATCAAAATATTTTATTCAAGCCTTTAAGTATCTATTAGAATTTATAATTATATATTTCTACAAATTTCCAACTGTCCGTATATTTTGTTCCTATTTTGCTTGGTTTTTAGTAGTTAATTATTTCGTTTTATCGTATGATGAATTTCTAAACCTTACATATAATTTTTTTAAATAATCTATTGGAAAACAGGGGCACGGCACTTAAAAAGTACAATCAACAATTTTACAACAGTTTGGCATTTTTAAAAACAAAACTAAACGTCCGCGTTGTCGTATGTAGTCGTGTACGCCAGTGGCACACCTTAACTTTGTTCGCCCACTGAGCGGGCTCAAATCGGTTTGTACCCTAGTGAGCGCCGGTGCACGCCCCCTGCGCCTTGTTGGTAATAAGTCGCGGAGGCCTTGTTTTACCTTGAAGATGCCTAGATTGTATTCGAACGGAAAGAGAGACGCCGGCAAATTATTCCACTCCTTTGCTGTACGCATAACAAAAGATGAAGCAAACCGTTTGATTCTAATGCGTGGAATATCGATATCATAGGGGTGAAGACCCGCCGACAGTTTGTGTGTTCGATGATGGAAAGGAGAGGGAGTTAAAGCATGTAATTCCTGCGCACACTCTCCGAAATACATCCTATAGAATACCGAGAGGCTGGCTACTTTGCGGATGTGTTCGAGGCTGACAAGATTAGTTTCAACCAAATCAAGGTTACCAAATAGCCTCTTAGCCCTTGACCCCAATCAGCGAGACCACGTTCTAAACTACCACGGCTTCTTTATTAATGAAACTAAGGTTAATATCATCATCATCATCATCATCATTACAGCCCTTCACAAGTCCACTGCTGAACATAGGTCTCCCCCAAGAAAGTTGGCACTCCTAGGGGGAGGCCTATGTTTGATGAGATGAGGCTATTGAGATCAAAAACATCCTAATTTCAATAGACAAGATGTCTGGGTGCTATCTTCTGCTTTATCATCATCATTACAGCCCTTCACATGTCCACTGCTGAATATAGGCCTCCCCCAAGGAATGCCACAAAGCACGGTCCTGAGCCCACCTGCATCCATCGACTTCCTGCATGTCTTACCAGGTCGTCACTCCATCTAGTGGGAGAACGCCCTACACTTCGCCCGCAGGTACGAGGCCGCCACTCGAGAACCTTTTTTACCCATCGATTGTCGGTTCTTCGAGCTACATGGCCGGCCCATTGCCACTTCGGCTTACTAATCCGTTGGCTACGTCGGTCTACTGCGAATATCCTCATTTCTAAGTTTATTATATATATCCTCATTTCTAAGGTTAATATATAATAATGCAATTCAATATGCTAATGCTTAATAATCAAATTATAGTAACTTCTAACTAAAAGATAAAGTCGGTTCAACTGGTCATTACAAAGTTTCAGTCATTTGCATGATAAGAGAGGGATGGATTTCGTTAAATAAACCTCCGGTATCTCAATAATTCTGATTTTAAGACATCGCGGTCCTTGGCAATTTTCAGACGTTAAAAACAAACAAGTTTGAACAGCCATCCGAAGTGGCATAATTTGATCGGAATAAAACTTCTTGCTGATTCTGCAGATTATGCAACAAATACTTCCCTTCTGTTTTTTTTCTAACTTTTAAAAAAATATAAGAAAGGTTTTAGTCGATCTTATTATAAGGGAACATTTTTATTCTGGTAAGACATTACCAAATAAATTTCTTGCTACAACTATGTTTCCATAATTTAAAAAAAAATCAGTCGTAGGACTGCACGTCAGAAGTAAAAAATTTCTTACCTTCAAAAACGTGTAAACATTACGTTTCGTGAGTTCAGTGCTTTTTTCCCATCCCAAAAGTGCCCAACGTGCCTAAAGAAGTTTTCACTTCAAAAAAACATTGAAGTAATCCGTATATATCGTGAGATTTTTAACAACAAACTTGTACATACAAAAACACATTAAGTAAATTGGGTAACCTGATGGGTAACTTTGGACGCAAGTTGAAGATTAAGTCCCGTTTCCAGTAAGTTACGTCTCCAGTTCTTGTAACTCAATATACGAATTCCTTACCAATTAAGCCTATTTATTCTAAGATGTATTCAGTTACTTCTGTATATTAATAGGTTATACTTAATGTACCATTTGTTTTTACATATATTTATTTGTACGATGTTTCGTTATTTTATTAAGTCAAAATATGAAACAAAATATTATGCGCTATATTAATTGTATAGTTGTAGCACGAATGGGTTGGCTCGACCGAGGCAGGACCACGCTCTCACAGAATACCAGCATGAGTGTAGAGAACCGGAGACCCTTTTTACTGGAAACGAGGCATTCCACGTCAGCATGAATTTAACGCGAGAAAATTTTCGTATAATGATTTTTTATGACTTTCGATGTCATTTAAGTCAACAAGAAAGTTGTGATAGACTTCGATTGGCCTTTCACGATAAAGCCCCATCTCGTGCCACTATTTACAACTGATTTAATGAGTTTAAACGTGGTCGCACTAATCTCACCGATGATCTGCGTGAGGGACGGCCTTCTACGGTGACGACTGAAGATAACATCAGTGTTGTGCAGCATATGATAGAGACTTACAAAAGAGTGACTTATCAGCAGATTCGGACAAGCTTAGGCATCGGTATGAGTCAAGTGCACAAAATCGTCCATGAACATTTAGCGGTCAGGAAGCTTTATGCCCGGTGGATACCTCATAATTTGACAGAGGCCCAAAAACTCCGTCTTATTGATTGGTATCGTGAAATGGTTCAAAGATTTAACGGAGGTGACTCAAATGCTGTGTTCGACATACTTACGGGTGACGAAAGCTGGATTTATTGTTATGATCCTGAAACTAAGAGACAGTCTGCTGTCTGGGTGTTTCCTTCCGAGGAGTTGTCAACTAAAGTGAAGAGAGGTCGAAGCGTGGGAAATAAGATGGTGGCCTCGTTCTTCGGAATAACAGGTCATTACGCAACAATTGTTTTAGAGGATCGAAAAACAGTTATTGCCGAGTGGTACACTAACAATTGTTTGCCACTTGCCTTGGAAAAAGTTCGGAAGAAACGACAACGCCTCGTCGCACACCGGCAAGCAAACTATCGACTGGCGACGTCGTATGTGGAATTACTGGGTCACCCGCCCTATAGCCCCGACCTTGCGACTCTGTCGCATTCTGGACCGCACCTTGCGATTTTTATTTATTTCCGAAAATAAAAGAAAAACTTCGAGAAAAACGTTTTATGGACGCCGAGGAACCAGTGGCTGCGTTTCAAAATGCCGTCGAAGAGACATCTAAGGACGAGTGGGCAAAGTGCTTTTCTCAGTGGTTCCATCGGATGCAGCGATGTATTGATGAAATGGACACTATTTTGAAAAGATATAATAAAACTAATAACTTGCTAGTTTGTTCAGTTTTTGGTTTTCTAAAACTTTCAGTGTCACCATCGTATAGCTGCAGCGTGGCTCTACCACGTACGATTATGATAAGTTTAACGTTATTAGTATTTAATGAAGGATTGATGAAAATTTTAAAAGATCGGAGACTTTCCTTTTACGCTTGTAGTTTGAAAAACCATCAATCACTTATAACCAGCGTGACACACCACGAACCCCTTCAGCCAGTAGTGATGCAGCCCCTCGAGTCCCGGACTTTTCCAGTTCGGGGCCCTACGGACAGCCTCAGCTACATCATCCGGCGTTATGATGACGGGGTCTATGGGCGTAACACTCGCACACTGACTCGCTTCAACTTCCGTCCAAGGGCCCTCGCTGTGGTTTACGGTCTCTGACCACAGGCCGCGCCAGAATGCGACAGTGTCAGCCTGATTCGGTGCTGGGCCCGTTCCACGTACCATTGGTAGCTCCATTGATTAATAGAGCCTCTTCTGATCACTCTGGAAGAGAAGATTCTGGTCGACCTCTCGGTATATTGCCGAATCCGCTTTCCCCAAGCAGCGATTCTCTGCTTCAGGTCGTCTATGCGCTCCGTCAGTTTTTGCGTTATATCCGGCTGGGACACACTGACATTTTTCACAGCAAACGCCATTCTGACGGTGCGCACAATCCTTGGCCTGTTATTGCCTGACATGAAGCATATCAGTCTGCCGATGAGAGCCCTAGCCTTTGCAATACGTACCTCAATTCTTATTCTCCAAGCTGGGATGGCGCTACTTTGTCAAGTGGTACGTCCAGCCGTCGGGAGCTTGGCGCCAATAATACGGCATACCTTCCAGAGCGGCGCTATAAAGAATTGAGTCCGTCTCGCAAAGGTCCCGGTTGCTTAAGGTTATGCGGGGAAGTTGCGGTCGATTTTCGAGAGGCGTACTACGCGTTTCCACAATCGCCTCTTCCAATGTACTCCTCATTTGCTTTATTTCTAGTTCCTGGGCGACTGTTTCTTCATCGTCTGAATTAACCACAACTGGGGTATTCACGGCGGCATCCACGTGTGCGAGTAGCTCTACAACTTGTGGCGCCGCATTCTCAACCGTAGTATTTTCATCCGATGAGGAAACAGCCTCACGTCGTAGCCGTTCAAATTCGGTGCCATCAAATATGTTTGAACGCAAGATATACTGAACTCGGTCTGCCAGGTTTTGCTCGGTGACGGTTATAGATGGCTCCAGCTCAGCAAAAAGTCGATGCATCCTAGCCTGGTACGCAAAACCTTCAACTTTTCCCCCTTTCGCCCTAAAATACGCCCACAATGCGTTGCTGTTCATTTGCATAGTCTATCGCATGCGGCGTACTTCACCATTGGCGGGTGCCGATTGCTGGGCCCGCAAAGACCTTGCCGACACCAATCCAGCTGGTGGGGATGATAGATGCGAGGGGCTGCTGGGTGGTCGTGCAGCTCCTCGTGCTCGGCTAGCGGTTCGCATGCTGTCGCGTCCAGTGCCAGCTCCAGACGCGCCCTGGCGACCTCCAGGCAGCGGCCCTTTGCACGTATTCCTCAATTCCATCATTCATGTAATGGGCGCCAGTTAATGGGAAACGCTCAGACCCGGCACCGTTTCATGGTGAGGCCATGTGCACAAGCGGGCCTTTGCACCTTCAGTTTTGCCGAGGCACGGCGCTAACACCTCATGGCAAGGTGCTGACTGATTGTGTTGACGTAGCAGTTTTGTCACATAACCGTTACGTCAGCACGCGATGGGGTCGTCACTTCCCTACGCTTTATTATTATCACATATATTGTCACAAAATTATAATATTATAAATATAAATACAATCTATATAAATAATATTATTATTTCGGCTATTATCCACCGCGGCGAGGAATCCTAAGCCATCGGTGAAGTTAGGCATCCAAAGATAGGAACCTTCTTACTATTCGAGCTGTATTTAATAAGGCCGATTTTTGAATTAATCCCTTCAGCCACTTGCCCAAACCTAACTTGGACAGATAATCGTCCATATTTTTACCGATAAGCCCATTGACTGATACAACTATTGGTACAATAATAGTAGAATCAACGTCCCACATAGCGACAATCTCATATGACAAGTCGATATATTTTATTTTTTTATCATTTTCTGCTTTCACGAGATTCTCGTCATGAGGAACACTGATATCTATTATTATTGCCTTGCGTGTAGTTCGGTCTACCACCACAATGTCAGGTTTATTTGCCACTATAAACCTGTCTGTGATAATTGACCGATCCCAGTACAACGTGACACTTCTATTTTCAAGGACTGGCTTTGGTTCATACTTATAATATGGAACGTCCTGTTGAGTAAAACCAAATTTAATGGCAAGCTGCTGGTGTATTATTCTAGCTACTTGGTTATGTCTGTGCAAATACTCACCATTCGATAGTTGTGAACAACCGGAAATAACATGTCTGAGGGACTCTTCAGGGCGGTGACATGCGCGACATACGTCAACCGTGCCGTCCCAAAATGTACTTCCGATAGTTGTTCGTTTTAATTATTTCGTCTTGTATTGCACAGATAAAACCTTCAGTTTCTGCAAAAGGTCACAAACTGTAACCAATGTACTGATGCAACCACGTCTACATAGGATTAGTCAATGTTTTAAAAATCGACCATGCAGTTGCTTGTCATTCCAAACCTTTTCGCGTTCATCTATAGTCATAATATGAGGCTCTGCCAGTCCTTTGCCGACATATTAAGCGGGGTTAATGATTTGTCATTAATCAC
This sequence comes from Parnassius orleans, assembly GCA_029286625.1. Classification (NCBI taxonomy): domain Eukaryota; kingdom Metazoa; phylum Arthropoda; class Insecta; order Lepidoptera; family Papilionidae; genus Parnassius; species Parnassius orleans. The sequence goes on along the minus strand of JAGSMP010001044.1, from coordinate 44,890 downwards.
TACGTCACTATGAATGCGTGATGTGTCTTTTTAAAAAAATAGTCTCTGAGGTTGTATACTTCACGGTTGTGTAGGTTTTAATGTTTAATAAACCCCGTCCACCATCTTTCTTGGAAGATACAACCTCATGACAGATGATCGCGGTGGTGCATTCTGTGCGTAGTCATTAATGTACGGACTCGTCTATCAAGGCATCCAATTCCGTTTGAGACCATCTTGTAACACCAAAGTTATACTCTAATTTTGTTTCCGCCGGATAAATGACTTTTGATAACTTTTAAATCTTGACATAAATTTTGCTTTTGAATTTTCTTTAATATTTTTCATTAATAATTCCTAGCCTTCCGCAATGCCCAAGTATTTATAGGTTTCTGTTTCAGAAAGAGAACTAAAATGTAAATCATTTGTAATTTCAAAATTATTGGAATTTTAATTTTGCCTCTATTACATTTATCTATTCCAAATTCCATTCTAATATCATTGTTGAAACTATGTTAATTTCAACAATAATAGTGATCACTCTCTTTGATGTAGCTTGAGATCATCCATGTAAAGTAGATGTGAGATGGGTGAGTTTTCTTTCCGAAACAGAAACCTAATCCGGATTCCTCAATAGCAGTGCAAAGGATTTAGGGCTAAACAAAAGCAAGTTGGGCTCAAACTATCGCCCTGGAATATACCCCGCTTAATATTTATAGAGTTTATCGAACTACTTTGCCACTCACCTGGTAGGTTTAGGACAGTGTTCCACTGACCCATTAATTTACTTAGAAACTTACAAATTTTGTCATCTATTTTATATATTTCCAAAACTCTCTTTAGCCATGAATGTGGAACAGAGTCATATGCCTTTTTGTAATCCACCCAAGCGGCAGACATATTTTTGCGATTACGAAAGACTTGTCGGCAAATAGCTGTGTCAATGAGAAGAAGTTCTTTACAACCAGGTGACCCTTTCCGACATCCGTTCTGTGCAGTTGAAAAAATGTTATTATTTTCCAAATGTTTATAGATCTTGTTATTTTAAATTGCAGTTATTAATTTGTATACAGTTGAAAGGCATGTATAAGTCGGTAATTTTTCGGTTCCGTGGTGTTTCCATTTTATATAGTAAGTGGGTAATACCAGTTGTAAGTAGTCTCGGAGCTCACACCACTCTATGGCTTCTTGAATCTGTGCAGCCAAACGCGCGTGGCTACTTGTTATCCATTTCAGCCAAAATTGTGTATACCATCTGGTCAGGGATTTCAATTGTAATCTACGGTAATTGAGTATATGTCTTCAGCAGTAATTGAGATAGAACCCATGCTAGCCAAATTAGAATACGTACGTTCGGTTGCACGAATCCATTCGCCTTCATCATGAGAAACTTCACTAGACCATATACTTTTCCAAAAACTTAGACATTCATTTAAGCTTGGGCTGCCATGAGTGCAACTGTTAGTTGTAGTGTTCTCCCAAGACCGATACATCCACTTTTGGTTACTTTCGAATGTGCGATTCTGGAAGTATCGCTTAGATCTTTCTGAATATCGTCTAATACGGTTGTATGCTTTTAACTTTTGTTTTAGCGTATCAATGTACTCAACAATTTTATCCGGTAAATGGGGATCTAATTGGCTAATATTATTTTCATTAGCGATTTGATTTACTAAAGTTATTATTTTTACGTCTGTTACCTGTTTGGTAGCTTATTAGTTTTCCTATAATTTTGCAGTATTATTGTCAATTCGTGTTTGAATTCTTTGTTTCCATTTAGGTTCTGTATTATTTTTCTTAAAATGATGTACTGAAATGACAGGAATTCATTATCATACATACAACATGGGCACAACAATAAAGAGAGACATAGTTTCCAAAATTGAATCACTTTTTCAAAATAATCTTTACATAAAATATTCATTGATGCTACTGTTAATATCGTTTTTTTTTGTTAGGAAGTTTAGGTAGTTTCGGTCTATTTCTATAGGTATATTATATTCCAGAAGGAAACATTCGAAAGTCTTTCTCATATATTCGCTGTCCTGGGAACTCACATCTATATCAAAACAATTTTGCTCTACTTTTCGTTGTCTCAGTTAGTAATATTTATATTATGGTTACTGTTATTAACATTTAAGTCATCATTCTCACCTGGAAGTGTTCGTTGGGAATAAGGAATTGAATTGATAGTAGATGTTGAGTACTCACTGCAAAGTTGTTCTAGTAATCTGTCGTCCAAAATCTTACGACTTAGAATGACACGTACTTGATCTAAATTCTTTGGGCAGTTAAATTTGTTAGGTTGGGCTGTAGCTGTTGGAATTCATACAGCATTTTAGGGCGATAAGATGTAAGATTGGTTCCTCCTTTGGTAGCCTTATAGTACGCGCATAACACTTATATTTAATTCTTTAGTCCAGCGCATGCGTCGTCTTTCCACCATCAGTAGCAGGGTCCTCTTGTAGGATAGTAATTCCTTCAGGTCCCAAGCCAGCCGGAGGCGCTCTTCGTCCCCTCAAAAATGGTACAGGGTTCTTCTTGGGCCTCTAGGATTACATTCCATGGATGTGTCGTCCTCCGTAGGCGATGTTACATGTGCAGTAGTATTGGCGGTATTATTCGTATTTGTCTTCTCGTTCGATGCATAATGTAACGTTAAATTAAATATTTTATAAATCTGTTTGTAAAATTTCTTAGATTTTTCTTGAAATTAGTTTCTTATACAGATTTTTAACGTTTTATTTATATAGATATCGTAAAATATATTTGCGTTGAAAATTTGTTATTTGGTAACTTGAAACATATGCTACAAAAATTTATTTTTAAGATTTTGTGCTGACTGCATTTACTTTTGACAACATCCGCCATTTTATTATATTTTTAAGTATTCTCATCTGGTTATCTGGTTGGGCTGAATAAATTTATAAGAGGAAATGATAAATATACATTATATATATATATATATATATATAAAATATACTAACAAAAATAAATAATACATAAATAAAAGCCCAACCAGTTGGAAGCCCTTTGTAGGGGAGATCAAACGGCCGAGGTTTAGGGGGAAAGGGAAAGAAACCGGCGGACAATGTGGGCGGTATCGAGGAACACCACCTTCTGCATTTGATTCTGGAGCGGTCCGTCACGGAGTCCCAGTCGCCTCAGATGACCCGAGAGGCTGACCGGGATTAGCCCGTTCGCAGAGATGACTACAGGTATAATTTCGGTCGGCATACCACCCCACATGTCGGTCACCTCGTGAGCCAGGTCCAGATATTTTGTTTTCTTATCTGTTTCGGCTTTCACGAGGTTCTCGTCACACGGAATGGTAATGTCGAACAAAAATATCCTTGACTTTACCCGGTCCATCAGCACAATATCAGGCTTATTCGCAAGAATACTCCTGTCTGTGATGATGGCCCGGTCCCAGTAGAGCCTGGCGCGGTCATTTTCGAGCACGGCTTCCGGCAAGTACTTGTAATACAGCAATTTCCGGTCCACGAGACCGTATTTCAAACGAGCTCCTGGTGTAAATTCTGGCTACTAAGTTGTGCCTGTGCAAGTATTCAGAGTTAAGCGCCGAACAACCGGAGATGACATGCCTAAGTGACTCACCGGGATGGTGACAAGCTTGACAGATGTCGACGGTGCCATCTTTTTAGGATGTATCTCCAATAGTTGTTGGTCTTAATAACCTGATCCTGTATCGTACAGACAAAACCCTCGGTTTCCTCAAAATCACCGAAACGTAGCCAGTGGAGGAGGCGATTGTGTCTACGAAAGGCTCATGTAGAGCCTTGTAGTACCTCCTGTGGAGCTCCTTCTTCTTCCATACGTTCTTACGGTCGGAAATGCTCTATACTGCCGGATCTCGCCATTGCTCGTTGGCTAAGAATAGAGGGGTAAGCCCTTTATCACAAGAAATCACGTCCTTATAGAATGAATCATCCGATCTCGCCAGGAAGTAATTACGGCGGCTGCACACTTCGCGATTATGCATGGTGAGCGCGCTTAAAAAGCCACGCTCACCATGCTTCCGCGGCAAGTACAACCTCATCACCCACGATCTCGGATGGTGCATCCTATGGGACGTCATTACAGTGCGGACTTTTCTATCCAGAGCGTTCAATACAGTCCGAGTCCACCTGAGTATGCCAAGGGTGTACATGAGGACAGGCATGACTCAACCGTTATATGCCTGTGTTTATTCACGCCCGACAAAAGGCTGTTAAGTTTGCACTAGGCACTAGGCACTTTGGTCAAGCGTGCATAAAACAGATCGCAAACTGATTGCTTCATGTCCGCCTCATCGATACCTATGTTCTGTGACATACCCAGGTATCGGTATGTTTCAGCCTCGGAAAGGGTCCTTATGTTGATGGGCATAGGCAAGTCTATGCCTTCAGAGTTAGCAACCCTACCCCTTTCGACATGGAGGACCGCGTACTTATCCTATTATTATATTATTATTATATATACCGTTCGGTGACCCATTCGTGCTGCAGAGTGGGGACAAAAAATACATCCGACAATACTTTCTATCGGAGTGATTTTATTATTTTATTGTCATAAAATCAGTTCAATAATAACAGTTCAACAACAACAGTTATAACAGTTTTTTTTAAACCTATCAAATTTTATTTTTCTATTTCTCCTAAGGTTAACTGGTAGACAATGTCATAAGGCATTAAGTCCGTTCATTATAAGATTGTACCCTTAATTTAAGGTGTCTTACAATATAGATTAAATAAATAAAACCATTTAAATTTAGTAAAAAAAATACAACGCGATTATAAACTAAACTTAGATAGTGTCACTAGGGGTGATTGATATCTGTTTCAGCGTGAAACACCCTTGTAACGTGTCATCGCCTCACTAAAAGGTCAGGGCAAGTATTAACACAGAATACTATAATACATTATATTATAACATAGAATACTATAATGTATTATAGTATTCTATGAGTATTAATATAGACGGGATAAATGTAACTGTATAGCTTAATCGATTAATTGAATACTATTTCATCCAATTTTTATTTAGGAGTTTATTCACCAAACATCAAAAAGAATTTACCTTAAATAAATCTTTATAAATGTATTTAAATATAACTAGTTTTTACGGAAATTATCGCGTATTTTAACTTATTTTATATAACATGTTTTTATATACCTATTGCGGAAGGAAGAGTTCTACAAGCAAGTTGATGGTATGGCGATGAGCTCACCTGTATCTTCCATTGTCGCCGATGTATTCATGGAAGACTTTGAGCAGAAAGTCCTGCTCACTTCTCCCGTAAATCCAAGATTCTACAAACGGTACGTAGACGACACTTTCACAATTCTACCTTAAGATAAAGTATCTTAACTCTATAAATTCTAAAATTCAGTTCACAATGGAGTTAAAGGCAAACAATTCTTTAGCTTATCTAGATGTGTTAGTAATTCGGAATCCTGATAACACCTTGAGCCACACTGTGTTTAGAAAAAAGACCCATTCAGATAGATATTTAAAAGTTGATTCTCATCACCATCCTTCACAGTTAGCTACCGTAGGTAAATCTTTGTTTCAGAGAGCAAGAGGGATCTGTGACAGTAAACACCTGGCCGCCGAACTCCAACACGTCAAGCAAGTTTTGCACGACAACAAGCTTCGGGTCCCGCGCCTACGTCAAAGTGAATGAGTGAAGCCGGCCACAGTCGGGTGAGTGCCTGCTGTACTGCCATATATCAGAGGTGTCACTGACAAGATTGGCTACATCTTGAAGCGTACTTTCATTAAAACATACTTCAAGCTACCGAAGAAGATTATTCAGTTTTTACCATCAGTCAAGTGTAATGTCCCTCTGCAAGATGCAGGGTTGTACAAGCTTGATTGTGAATGTGGTCTCTCTTATATAGGACAAACTAAAAGATCAATAAAAACCTGCGTTAAAGAACACATAGCTGATGTGAAGAATTGACGCTCCGGGAAGTCTGCAGTCTGTGAACACGTACAGGATCGCCCCCGTCACTACATTAGAATTGATAGACGACAAATCCTTGCTAAAGAACACCGATTCCTTCCAAGGATGATTCACGAGGCTATTGTGACGAAAAAACATCCTAATTTCAATAGAGAAGATAGCTGGGTGCTAGCTTCTGCTTCATCATCATCATTACAGCCCTTCACAAGTCCACTGCTGAACATAGGCCTCCCCCAAGAAATGCTACAAAGCACGGTCCTGAGTCACCTGCATCCATCGACTTCCTGCATGTATTACCAGGTCGTTACTCCATCTAGTGGGGGGATGCCCTACATTTCGCCCGCCAGTAAGAGGCCGCCACTCGAGAACCTTTATTCCCCATCGGTTGTCGGTTCTTCGAGCTACATGGCCACTTCAGCTCACTAGTCCGTTGGGCTATGTCGGTTACTCTGGTTCTACTGCGGATATCTTCATTTCTAAGTTTATCACGCAGAGAAATCCCGAGCAGAGCCCTCTCCATAGCTCACTTGCGACCTTGAGCTTCCTCATACGGCCAGTTGTGAAGAACCAAGTCTCAGATCCATAAGCCATCACTGGCAACATGCACTGGTTGTACAATCTCGTTTTCAAGTTTTGAGGTTTGAGGAGGAGAAATTGGGAAATTACGACACATCTTGTGTCGTAATTTCCCGAACGCTGCCCAGCCGAGTTGAATCCGTCGGTTGACCTCTCGGTCGAAGTTGGACTTACCTAGTCGGACTATTTGTCTCAGGTAAACATACTCGTCAACTACTTCGAGCTTAGTGCTCCCAACAACTACCGGCATAAGTGTGACATGGACGTTAAACATGATCTTAGTTTTGTCCATGTTCATCTTAAGACCTATCCGTTGGAAGGCACTATTGAGGTCATTAAGCATAGTGCTTAGGTCCTCCAGCGATTCTGCCATAAGGACTATATCGTCGGCAAATCGAAGGTGAGTGATGTACTCGCCTTTGGTTTTAATACCGTATCCTTTCCAGTCCATTAGCTTGAAAACGTCTTCCAAGAGATTCGGGGATGTAACGTCACCCTGTCTTACACCTCTCTGCAGTTGGATAGGTTTCGTACTCTGGTTCTGTACACGGATAGCCATCGTAGCCCTACTGTAAAAACACTTCAGCACTTCAATATACCGACAGTCAACTTGGCTTCGCTAAAGGGACTGTGGACCGTCCAAATTTTGACGGAATCAAAGGCTTTCTCATAGTCCACATACGCAAGACATAGTGACAAATTATACTCCTCGATTTCTGTACAATTTGCCGATGTGGTCTATGGTACTAAAGCCTTTTCGGAAACCGGCTTGTTCGGGAGGCTGGAAGTTGTCGAGTCCACGTGCAAGACGATTCATAATGACTCTCGAAAACAGCAGGTAGACGCGGCACAGAAGGGAAATTGGTCTGTAGTTCTTCAAGAGTGCATTGTCGCCTTTCTTGAAGAATTAAACCACCGCAATTCTGCTCTACGCCTCCGGTGTAGTGCCACCATGGAGGACGGAATTAAAGAGCTTCTGAAGGACTTCAGGTACCGGTTTACCACCCGCTTTCAGAACCTCCGCTGTAATTCCATCCTCGCGATATCACTGAACAGTTGCCGCCTAGTCGTCATAATGAAGTCAATCTCAATTTTGTCGAACCGTCGGTGCTCGACCAGGTCCACTTCCTGTGGGGCCGCTTCTGGAAGAAGGAGCACATCATAAAGAGTCCTTCTTTCTCCATGAAGGCGGCCAACTGCTGGCCACTTGGATTCCGTTGCCTATTCCGAATTTCCTACTTTCAGCTCACCGTTCTCTCTTTGCCTCGTTTTGCGTTGAAGTCTCCCATTAACACCGTATAGTGGGTTTTAGATGAATGCATGGCTCTAGAGATATCCTCATACATTTCCTCCACCTTCTCATCGGGATGTGCCGAGGTAGGTGCGTAAACCTGTAAGATCTTCAGCGAATACCGTTTGGTGATTCTGAGTGTAAGGTACCCTCGTCGACAAACTCCCAATCTTTACAACGTCATTAACGAGAGACTTGTGGACGATAAATCCGACACCTCCTTGGGACAGATGGTCGTCACCCTCTCGATGATAGAACAAGTTGCCGGATTCGAGGATTACCGTGTTCTCCCCTCTCTTCGGACCTCGGATAATCCTGTAATATTCCAGCGCAACTTGTCTATCCCTCTTCAACTCAGGATCTTCTCGTCAGTCCTCATGGTACGTGCGTTATATGTTGCCAGGTCGAGTCGTCTTGGTTGGCAACCGAACCTCCACCGGAGATTCTTAGCACCCTGCCCCGCCGTTAACATGGTGTCCACCGTGGGCAGGAATAGCGGAACCGCCGGGTACTCAGGGCCGTCTCTTCGTTACTTTATTCATGGGGTATATTGCCATAGTTGCCACGCTTGGCGAGTGGGTTGGCTGTTATCAGAAAGATGCTGCTGCCCATCTTCTGCCTCAGTTTCCTACTGTTGCCTCCTACGACTCCACGGGAAGATATGGAAGATACGGGAAGATAAGTTCATACTGCGTAGATCGGAACAAAACTTATTATTTAAATCTGGAGGTAGCCGTGGTTAACTATGACATTGGGACGTCAAACACCTCAGTACCTCCCCGTGATCGTGGGTGCTGTAAAGTGCTCGAAACGTCGAATATAAAATTTATTCAATATTTTATTATATACAATAATAAAAACTATTATAAAAAAACTGAAACTAGTAACTTAATTATTATATTAATATAGTATTATTATATTAATTATAGTTATAATTAATATAATTATAACTATAATTAATATAATTTAATAATATATACGCATATATTTTTTGTAATATATAAAGAAATCGATATATAGAGGATTACTTCTTAACTGCTGGTTCAAATTATTAAAAGCATGATACATTAAATTGGGGCTAAAGGAAGGATGTGAAGGAATACATGTGCACTCACCTGGACTTCTGCTAATCTGCCTCGTGTCCTCGTGTGGATGCCGGCTGTCTTCACACATATAAACTTCACAGTCCTTGCGAAATGCAGCATTATAACAAATGTCTATCCACTTTAATATATTTTTGTGTAGTTTAATATCTAAATTACGTTGGCGGGAGCGATGACGCGAGATATAGGCGATGCGGTTGGTTGCGTGTCTTGCGAACTTGTGAGAACACCGTTAACACAAGAGTTCACATGCTAGGCATAAAGGCGGTAGATAGGAAATGGGCTTTGCAATAGTCTTATTGGATAATAATTAACGAATCTCATAAGCGTTAAGCGGTAGTGCAAAGTGGTGCGAACAGGTTTTAAACTCGAATATATTTATTTGTATGTATGTTACGCGATATCTTGAACGTTAATTTTGAACCAATTTATTTTTTAATTAAATAGCCTATACCTTTCGAGGTTGCCCCATTTAATTTGAAGAAAAACATAAAGTGTGGAAAAAGGAATGACCTCATAAATATAACTCAGTACATAGAAGACGCTCTACAAATTGAAAACAATAGTAAGGAAGCTAGTTTGTGATATTAAACTTTTCAACGACAAGCTCTATAGGGCGCGATGCCTCACCAGGTGCCAAGTTAAAATACGTAACGAAATATACAGTAAAAATAGAGATAGTTATTACGTTAAACTGTGTTAAATTCTTTTATTCTTATTAGTTTTCCTTAAGTTGGGTTTTATTTTTACTACTGATGCGAATACAGAAATATTGGTTTATTTCAGCTATTTCCATAGTGTTATGTCTTATGGATTATTGTTGTATGGATTGTCAGTCAATATTGAAAGTATAATAATGCTACTGAAAAGAGCTATTCAACTATTTACATTATTAGACCAAGGTTCACTCAGAGACCTTTTGAAAGAAATAACTTAACTGTTCTATCACCATTCTTTTGGAGGATATTATTTATGTAACAAACTATTTATTTCTTTATTTCGGAGCTCCAACAGTATCGATATATTTTACTCTTTTCTTAATTTAAAATCGACTATATCGATCTATAAAAGGTATGCATGTATGGAAATATTATTTTACACTTTATTATCTCTATAAATAAAAATCGATTGCTGTCCGTTAGTCTCGCTAAAACTCAGAAACGGCTCGATCAATTTGGATGAAATTTTTGTGTGCGTTTTATCGGGTCCCTAGATGGTTTATATTTACATTTACGACCCGGTAGGTGGCGCAGTTGTCAAGATATAGAAATCAACCGTGTGAAGCCGGGGCGGATCGCTAGTATTATACTAAAATATACGTTCGTGACCAAATGAGACAAAGGTAAAAAGGTAGGACAATAGCAACACTTTTGACAAAATTTGTGATGTCCATTACTTTAACACGTGCAATAAATCTAAACTTGCTGTTACAATGTACAGGCTTAATTAAACTAGCGACTTATTGTTGTTTGAATGTACAACTATATATAAAAATATTGTAATATAACTGCACTCTTATGAAGAAAGGGTATTATAAATTGAATAAATATTTAAAAAAATAAGAATGTGTCATCATTATGAGTATTCTTAGACCATTTAATAATTACGAATATAATTATAAGGTAGTATTAATAATTGAAGTACGATAAATCAGTTTTTTTTTAATAGAATAAAGGTGACAAACAAGTACACAGTTCACCTGATGGTAAGTGTTTGCTGTGGCCCATAGACATCTTCATTTAAGTATACCAAATTAAGAATCAAAATGCAGATGTGTTGTCACTAAGGACTAAGATGGAATGCCTCGTTTTCAGTAAAAGGATCGCTGGTTGTCTAGACTCGCCATAAGAAACACAACAGCATTCAGCTGCTATTTACCGCTGGTAGTATGTAAGAGCGTGGTCCTATGTAGGTCGAGCCGACCCATTCATGCTACAACCATAATATAGTTGCTGCGTGGCTTTACCACGTAAATGTTTAGTAAATTCTTGCGCTTGCGTAACTATATCCACAAGATTGTTCATGCCTCGATTACCGTGCCGGTATCTACAGTATATTTTGAAGGTGATTCCTACACTTACAATGGGCGAGTATGAAAGCACAAATCAATACACTCTCACGCATATTGCTTCTACACCCCTATATACATATCTATTTTATTTTATATATCAGTCCATCGCCAGATTCTTGGTTGTCAGCCCGGTATGTTTTAACTTATACAGTGCAGACGTGGGAGACATTGCAGTAAAGTTCGCTTATTCACCCATTTCCACTAATCATAAAACTTATATATCAACCCGACATAGGCCGCTCCAGATGAAATCTTCTCGGTTTCACGAAATTCAGTGCTGATATATTCCTAGTAAGCATGTGCTAAGCGGTTTCCTTTTGTTGCATTTTTATTACTCACTCAAGCTTATAGTAATTATTATTCTTTAATTTTATTGCGACGTCATTTTTAGTTTAAATAAATAATGATTTATATTGAAATATACTTATTTTCTCTCTTTCATTTTCTCCAAGGTCTCGATTTAACACTGGATTTATATAAAAAGGCTTTCATAACTGTGATTAAAAAGATGCTTAATTAACAAAGAAACATCAAAAGAAAATAATTTTGAGGGCTACTGTTAATTAAATAAACTGTCAGTTCCAAAAAGGGAATCTCAAAAGCAATGAGATAAAAAATAGTCTATTCAAAAACTGCTTGTATTTTCTTTCAATCGATTGTCAATTTCGTTCAAACCAAAAATCCTAAAACGGACACCTAAAAATAGGGTGACTGGTGAAAATGGATGAAATTGATACAAGTTTTACTATTTAATCTCATAGATTACAATCCAGTTTTTACGAGTAAATGTTGTTTGAGTTTATTTTATTTATTTATTTAAACTTCATACAATATGATGTATAGGCGGACTTAATGCTTGAGGTATTCTCTACCAGTCAACTTTTGGTAATGCAGAGATAAAAATATGAAGTAGGTGTGTGAAACGCTAAAAGACAAGAATGTTAATTAAAGTATATAAATATAAAACAAAATAATACATATACACATACATAAGCTTACATATCAAAAATTATTTAATACATGCATAGTATTATATATAAATTGTGTACATAAAATAATAAATTACATACATTATATATTTATATAAATACATAAATAAATACTACAAATGAGATTATTCTGCCAGTTTATTTAAGTAATGTTCGCGAACTTTCTTCTTGAATGCATAACGATTATTAGCCGTTCTAATTTCAAGAGGGAGTGCGTTCCAGAGGAGAACAGACTGTACAGTGAAGGAAGAATGCAGGAAGCCAGATTTATGAGAGGGACACTTTAGTAAACGGTTGTTCAAAGAACGCAGGTTTCTGTCATGGCTAGAGCAAAGGTACTGAAAATGAGAAGTTAAGTAAGAGAGTAGGAGACATCAGAATGGGTATAGGGTTGTGAGGGCGCATACTGACGAATGGAAAACATTTAAGTTGGGAACGACAAGTAGACACATAGTCACACTTACGAAGATTAAAATGAATCGAATGCAGTTATAAGAAGACGATCATATTTGTCAAGAAGGTCTGCATTCAGGTCAAAATAACACACATCACCGTAATCAATCAGGGTAAAATTAAGGATTGCAATTAATGCTTTGGTCCCGGATGGAAGAAAGTTGTTCAGGCGGTAAAGAGCCCGCAAGGTACCGGTGACTTTCTGGCTAACATTTGTCACTCGGACATGCCAGCTCAAAGTGGAGTCAATGTTTAAGCCAAGATTCTTAATAGAAGAACATAATTCCAAAGCAGAACCGTTGAAAATGATCAGGTAGAGCTGTAGCTTCTACTTTTTAATTGTGCGATGGCTACCTAGTATTACTACCTGACACTTGGATGGATTAACAGTTAAACAGAACTTGTCAGACTAGCTCTTAATATGCTCCAGATCCCTGTTGACCATATCCATCGCGGCGGACACATAATCAATATCGCCTGTGCGTACAATTGTAGGTCATTAGCATACAAATGATACGCACACTGAAGGTTGGTACAAGATTAATAAATACTGAAAATAACAATGGAGACATAATAGCGTTGAGGGACACCAGTATTTATGTCACACCAGCTTGATGCAGACTAAGATAAATAGATATAGAGAGATAATAGAGAACCAATCCAGTGCTTCGGAAGAAATCATGGAATGGGAAAGGGTAGAAAGTAGGATGTCATTACTGATGGTACTGAAGGCGCTCGAAAAGTCAACCAAAGCCAGTACTGTGACTTTGGTGTCCTCCATGCCCGCCCTAATATCACCAGTGACCTTAAGAAGAGCGGAAACAGTGCTGTGACCGGGCCTGAAGCCAGGCTGAAAAGGGCTTAATAAATTGTTCTTATAAACAAACAGAGATAGTTGCGTGTGTACACAGGCTTCACGTACTTTGGATAGGAAAGGAAGAATGGATATAGGTTTGAAGTGAATGGGTAAAGTCGGATTGGAATTTCTCGGCAAGGGAATAACGTAGACCATGCGCCATAGTGACGGGAAAACTCCGAAATCTAGGGTTTATGACATGGGAAATAACTGGAAGAATATGGTCAAGGATATAAATGATCATACGGTAGCTGATGTTATCGCAGCCCACAGCGTTTGACTTAATGGAAATGAGTATCTTTTTAATTTCATCCGAAGTAACTGGAAAAAAATGGAAGGGATCGATATTTTAACAAGGTAAGCCATTTATATAATCAACAGTATGACACTTGGTTTGGTGATCCAGATGAGTATGAGAAACAAAATGACTGTTAATATCATCCAAACCAAGTGTCCCCTGATACTCAAAACGAGGCTGTTTACCGATCCCGAGAGTCCCAAGGAACTTCCAAATATCGGCAGACGAAGAGGAAATTATGTTATCAAGAATATATCGGCGTTTAGCGTTACGTATCATCTGATTACACTGATTCCTAGCAGCTTTATAGAGGTTCCATCTCTCATCACTCTGCTCTTTTCTAAAACGTTGAAAAGCCCGTCCTCATGACTAATGGCGATCACCTCTCGTCATCCATGGAGCAGGTGGTCGCTTCACTTTCACCCTCTCGACCGGAGCATGTACATCGTAAAGCTTGAGAACAGTGTCATTAAACGCAGCGACTTTCCCGTCCACAGTGGGGACGCCCACCACTCTGTCTCATTTTAATTTATACGCATCTAAACACAACTCTTCTAAATCCATACGACCAAAAAATCGCATGTGCGGGATTTTAGGCAGCAATTTATGAGGTTTTAGTAATAATATTTAAAGGAAAATAAGGTCGTGATGGAAGAAGTCAGAAGCAAGGTGTTGACCATGGAGTTTACTCTCAGAACTAAAAATAAATAAATAGACGGAGCGCTGCGCGTATTTCAAGTCGTGTCAAAACAATGCTCAACTTCTTGACGCACTCACGCAAACATCTTTGTTGTTGTTGGTTGTAAATGATTTTAGATGCATGTGTACATGAGTGCGCGTTCTTACAATAATACTAAACTTAAAGCTTTGTAGCACTCTCAATTTATCTTATTATACAGCAAGAGAAGGTGAGTTATACGAATAATATACCATGGAGGAAAACAACCGAATACTGTACAATATTAAATACAGCAAGTTTTATTTAAGAGATAAGAGAAAGTTATTTTTATTGTAATGTAAGAAACTAAGAAATATTGGTATCGTCGAAATTTTAAATCCCTTGTCTGACACGGGAATTAATCTAATTCAGAAAAGATCCAGTACTTCATGGTGCCAGTTTATTTCTCTAATGATTTGGTTCAAATATACATAATGTAATGAAATATGTCTTAAATTAAACACTGAGTTTTATGTATAATCCACTTACATATATTTTAAATAATAATTAATTAATTAATAGTTTGTTAATTCATTAATTTCAGAACTATATTTTAAATGAATACCAACATAAATTGTTGGCCACAATAACATATGTTGGAAGGCGGAGATGAAACTCAAGATGAAGTGTACGTTACCCACAGAACTTTCTTTATTCAATCTGGCATTAAAACATATTTTATATCGTCGTGGAAGAGTTCCAGTCATATTAAAACACGTAAGTGAACCCAAGATCGACGGCGTTGTAGTAAGGTAATCTCACCACTAAGCAGGGACCGAAAGTTTCCAGAAATACCGACGAAGCGATATACGATATAGAAATCTGATTTTTGAATCTAAAAAAATGAGAACGGTTAGGCATCTTTATTTCACCAGTGAACGAGTGGAACAAAAATATAGTCTGGCTTAATTTCATTGATATTTGTGAAAAAAATTATCACATTTTCGATGAAAACTAACTTTTTTATAGAATGGGAGTGACAAACGAGCATGCAGTTCACCTGATGGTAAGTAAGTTCATGTAGTAGTAAATTTCTTTGCCCTATTTTACAGTCGAAGCATTAATATCAAATGAAAAGCGAAACTATAACGCCAAGAAGGATTCATTCACCCTTTGACTTGTATCGTAAAAATTTGAGTACTTTGGAACTGGTACCTCAAAACCTATACCTTAACGGAAACCAGAAGCAAAACTGTATCTGAAAAATCGAACCTTTTTTCGATCACTGGCCTTACGTGATCGTTAACGCAGCGAACCAGGTGGAACGTAGCCTGCAAGTGGAATAGAGATAAAAGAAGCAAGGCGTCCAGTTTGTAAGCACACTTTTCAAATTGCAAAACTTTAACAGATTTAAAAGTTTTGAAAGTGTTCGAGGCTGCAGTTTCAAGTTAACTTTTCAAAAAAGGAATCTGAGGTTAAATGTATTTTTAATAAGTATTCAAATTATTATCCTTATGTTTGTAGGTACTCGATTTGCAAAAAAGTGTATAAACATAGATAAGCCTGTCATCAATTATTTTAGTCATTTTCGCTAACTGAATGTTATTCAGTATGTTCAATGTGGACAGTTAGTTTGTTACCTTATGTTCACAAAAAGCAAGTAGATGAGAAAATTGTGTTTGTTGTCGCGTCGCTTGGAGAAGTTTAGAAGTAACATAGTGAAGAAACTTCCATCACTTTCATACCAAAATGATCCTAATTTTTTGTATGGAACAGTGTTTGAACTTATTTGCAATGAATTTGATAGTATTTTTACTTCTAAAACGTTCTCCTTGAACAGTCGGAAGGCTTTCAATGAATGGGCGACAGTAGGAGTCCATAAAAGCAGACAAAGGTTATATGAACTTTACCATGAAAGGTCATATAACCCTAGCGTCGAATTTAGGGAATATGTTAAAAAAATATTCAAAAATATTTAAAGGAGTATGCTCCAAAGCCAAGTCTTTGCATTTGAGCAACAAAATTAAGACGGCTTCTCATAAATTAAAATGATGTGGAGTATAATTAATAGTGAAACTGGTAAGGTCAACTCGCAATTCAAACTACCGGTTAAGTTTTAACAACAAATTAACGGAATCAGATCAGGATGTTGCAATGGTTTTGAGAAGTATTTTACGGATATTCCGATCTTAACCACTATGTCACTGAATTCTTCTCCTGCCGTCGCCGAATCATTGCTTAAACAAAATGTAAATGCGTGTACAAAAAATTTTACATTTCATAAAATATCATCAAAAGATATTGTAAAATATTTTAAAACTATTGATGTTAAGAAAACTGTGGATCTGTGGGGCATTTCCGTTAAAGTTATTGCGTCTATAATCGATATAATCATGCCTCAACTAACTGTTTTAATACTAGTATCGAATATAGTGTGTTTCCTGATTTGATGAAGCATAGTAAGTAATACCTTTATTTAAATCTGGTAGTACATTAGGCCCGCCAATTTTAGACCCATTTCTGTACTGCCAACACTAAGTAAAATTTTGAAAAAATTATTCTTGATCAAATGTTATTTTTTTTTTAATGTTAAATTTACTTCATAAAATCAATTCAGTTTCTGAGGGGTCGCTCGACAACTGATGCTGGTGTTGAGCTGATTAAATATATTTTTCAATGCATGGGAGAATTCACAGGATGCTTTGGGTATATTCTGTGACCTATTCAAAGCCTTCGATTGTGTTCACCATGAAACATTAATCAGGAAACTACAACACTACGGTGTAAGAAGTAATGCTCTAAAATTTATTATATCATATTTCTAGTAACAGAACGCAAAAAGTTGTTATTGATAATAGTATGAGCTCTTCCGTATCGATAGTACAAATGGGCGTGCCTCAAGGCTCAATTCTCGGCCCCTTTCTGTTTCTTGTATATATAATGACTTAACTTACATAGTAGGGATAACCATAATATTGTATTATTTGCTGATGACACTTCATTAATTTTCAAATTAAAACGACAATTATTAAAATATGACAGTAAATAATGCTATATCTAAATTAAAATTGGTTTAATATTAATAACTTGCATTTAAATAGCACTGAAAAATGTGAGGTTCATGACTCCAAATGTCAGACAATTAAATACTAATGTAATCTTAAATGGGGAGAACTGGTCTTGTCGATACCACCATTTCTTGGAATAACACTAGACATGAGCTTCAATGAGCTACCCCTATATCAAAGTTAGCAAGCAGACTTGGTTCTGCATATGCTGTAAAAAGATTAGAAATCTTATGTGAAACAGCTGAAACATTGCTTGCTGCTGCCATACATATCGTATTATATTTTGCTATGGGGACACATGACACTAAATTGTATTTGTTTTACAGAAGGGCCATAAGAGCAATCTATGATTTAAAACCTAAAAAGTCGCTCAGACAAAATTTAAGAAATTAATATATTAACTTTGGCCTCTCAATACATTTATGAAAATATAATGTACGTACACAAAAATAAAAGTAGTTATACAAAAATAAGTGATATTCATTCTGTAAATACTAGGAACAAATACAAGCTAGTAGTATGATTACTCGACCCAGGTCAGTAATTCATTCTTGGGGCGATGTATACGCTTTTACAACAAAATCCCAGAAAATATACAAAATTCGACCTGCTCAAATTCAAAAACTTTATTAAACATAGTTTGTATAAAAGGGTTATTATAATATTAAAGGAATTTATGGATGATAATAACCCCTAGAATGAGTGTTCGCTACCAAGCTATTTCTAATTTGTTTTGTGTGGTTAATTGTGTAACATATGATTGTAAGCTGTTATTTAAAAAAGTCCCGCTGGGTTTCTTGCTGGTTCTTCCCAGGATAGAGGTTTTTCAGACCAGTGGTAATTAAACAAAGTGACTTTCAATAAGTATTATTTATAATCTATATTGAATAAAAAGTTTCTGTTTCTGTTTCTGTTTCTGTATCGAGTTCTGATGGTGGGTAATTTCTTGTCAGATAAATGTTGCCTCAAGCCGAAAATAAATAAGGAATTAAAGAATACTATAAACATAGACGAAAAAAGCTACATTGTGTTAACCGCATGGTTAAACCAATAATTACTTGGGTTCGAAACTAAGCTATAAGATTAATTTCAGACCTGTGTTTACCATTACCTGTGTACGATACACATATCATCGATCAAGAATAAGAAAAACTCTGTGATCAAAATGCAGATGCGTTGTCACCCCTAAAGACTAACCTGAAATACCCGAGGTATTTCAGGTTAGTCTTTAGTACCGGTAAAAAATTGTTTCCGGTTCTCTTGAATTACCATACGAAACACAGCAGCATTAAGCTGTAATTTACACTGGTATTCCTCATTGTTCATACTGGTATGAGAGCGTAGTCCTTTCCCGACCGAGCCAACCCATTCTGATAAGATACCGACCGATTAAATGACCTTGTTAACATTGAAACCGTGTAGAAGTGGTGTAAGAATATTTACTATCCCATATCGTCCCGTGGGTCGTAAGAGGCGACAGAAGGAAACTGAAACAGGAAATAGGCAGCAGCGTTTGTTCCGATAACAATTCAAAATTATAAAACTGTGTTTGTAGCCTTCCAAGCGTGGCCACTATGGCAAAATCTCACCTATGAGACAATTTATTTGAGAAATCTGTTAATTATATAGGCTGTAATGGATGGATGACCGCCACGGGTTCGAATCCCGTACGGAACAAGATTTTGTATGGCATACAAATTATTGTTTTGCGTTTGGATGTGTGTGCTTGCAAAATTCATGAAGGTAAACTTCCTCCACGATACAAGAGGAAATCCTACTGTCGGGGAAACTTTTTATTCAAAATAAAAATAAATGTGAAAATTAAATTTGATAGTAAAATTAAATAGTCAAATCAAAACATTTATCAGTCAAATATTTTTTTACGTACATACTCGTATATAAATGTAGTTAAGATTCAAGGAATGTTAGTCTCGTATGTATAAAAATACGCTACAATATTTGAGTTCAAATTCACAAATGCACCTGTTCTGTAAAGGTAAGTATGTACTTGCAATTAATTCTGTACGGTCTTGAAACTTATCGCGTACGTAGCAAAATTAATGAGCTTTAAGCCACTGCTGCGCGAAAATCGAATTCCCATTTTACGCAAAGCTTCTTATGTTTATAATGTCAGGTAATCTAATTTTCCACTTAATATTTGACGATATAGATGAAGAATAAACATACATACGTATATTCTGTCAACATCATCATTACAGCCTATCAAAAGGTCACTGCTGAACAAAGGCTTCCTCCATAGATTTCCACAAAACACAGATCTGAGTCACATGCTTCCATTGATTCGATACATATTTCATCATGTCGTTGTGTACGCTCCATCATCATCCTCATAAAAATCCATCACAAGTCTATCGAGTCCATGCATGTCACATACAGCAACATTTAATCTAGTGGGAGGTCGCCTTATAACTGCGCTCCATAGGACGGACTTAATAGATCGAGACTGCCACTTGGTAAAATTTTCCCATCGGTCCTTCAACGCTTTTGCATAAGAATATGTCGTCAGCAAATCGAAGATGAGTGATGTACTCACTATTGATGTACCTTTCTGTCTTTTCCAGTTTTAAAGCTTAAAAACGTCTTTGTGACGCTGTCTTACACCTCTCAAACTATCACTAAAACTAACCAAATTTCAACGGAATTAGAACTTTTTGACAGTTCACATACGCGCGATCAATTGGCAAATTGTACTCTTTGGTCTTTTGTACAATTTTCCGCAAGGAAAGTATGTGGTTTATGATATTAAACCTTTTCATAGGCCTCTCAAGTCATAGAGAGAATTTACATTAATCTCGTTTTTGAGGTAAAGTATGAATATTTTGTCTAAACATGTTCTAATTTTTAAGCTCTTCTAACATTTTTTTTGTTAGAAATTAATTATGGTTAGAAGACAGAAAACAAAAAAGTGACAATCATTTATTTTTATTTCTTAATAAGTACCTAGAAAGCAATAAGCACATACTTCTAAAGTTTCAAACTTCAAAAATTATTTGAGGTAATTTACACAACTTAACTCTATTTCACGAGAGTTAAACTTCTTATAAATAGTTTACCTTCCGTTTTACGTTAAAAAATCACGCGACTGCTACAATTAATCATTAGTATCTTATTTTGTTTCTGTAATTTGTAAAATAAATGACGCGGATGTTTTGTTAAAGATAAAATTATTTATATCTGGCTTTTGTATGATAAAACGTAAAGGTAATATATCTGCAAAACAACTTATTTTAAATTATTAATGTGACATCAAAGATTTTACTTTTAGGCATTCTTTGGTAAAATACTTTATTAATTAACAACCTACGTTAGGGTTATATATTAAATAAAGTGACAAGCTACAAGTCTACCTGATGGTCTAATGAACCATTGGACACCATGGGCAAACTTCAGCTTCATGAAATTGTTGCATCTTTAACGGCTTCTAATCTCAAGAAAATTAATTTTAAATAGTCTTACTTTAACGTCCAAATATTGTGCAAAAATTAATTGTCATTATTAATTTTATAATTTAATTAATTTTATTTAATAGATGTTCGTATTATATTGTGATTTTAATGGATCATTTTTGAAAATCACTAACTTTTATAACAAAAAAAAATAGTAAAACGACTCACGTGGAACACGCGTGCAGCCAGTGAGGTTGGGCTGCGTGGGTTTTCCTGACCGCTCCTTTTTGATATAAACAAAATTATTTGCTGTTACAAAAATATTTGACCACAATTAATTATTTAAATAGTACGATCATTGTAATGTATTTATGAAAATATAATTAAATAATGTATATAACTCGTGAGAACAGACTTTATGATTACTGTTGCATCAATTTTACCCGCTCTGAGAAGGTACCTTGGCACATAAAAATGCACAGAAGAACAGTAAGTACCAAAGGGTATTAATTGAGCATATGCAAATTGATTTTATTTTCATATCATATACCTAGATTATTGACATACATGTTTTGTAATAACGATTACTTTGTCAGTTTATGGGTGTAAAACGTCAGTTTGACTTTGTGATTTCTTTTTCAGAGAGCCTGAAAACTCAATTTTTAACACTTGATACTCTAGCATTGAAAGCCGACCTAGCGAATATGATAGTAATTTTCTAATTCTCGATATGATGTGACGGAATGTGTGATGGAACTATATTAGGTTGATCAAAAAGTTTTCGGAATAGGACACTTATCAATGAGTTTCAGAAATGCGTTCTATTTTTTCGAATGTTAAATTCGTTAGTAGCGAAGGCCAGAAATAACTAAATTCAAAACTATACCCAATTTTTTTTTTCAAAATTCACATTTGGCACGAATTTAATTCGTATGCAAAATGGAAGAAACTCGAACTGGTGCGATGAATTTAAACGTGGCAGAACCGCCTGCAATGACGACACTCGCTCCGGGCGGCCAGCAACAACCGCTACGCAAGAAAACGTTAAATAAATCGAAGACATTGTTAAAGTAGATCAACGTGTGTCTATTCGTTATTTAGCTAAGATTCTAAGGCTTTCGTTTGAGAAAATTCAGTTTGTTTTAACTCATACCTTATAATTTTTAAAAGTTGGCCGCGGGCTAGGTTCCTCGAATGTTAACAGACGCCCGAATGTTAAAAGAAAGCAAGAGTTGACATTTCAAAGCTAAATTTAGCAATAATTGAAGAACATCCAGATTCTTTTTCGCTCGTTTCGTAACCATACACGAAACTTGGGTACACAATTTTGACCTGAAGAAGAAAAACCAAAGCAAGGTGTGAAAAAGACCGTCTTCCCCGCCAGCCAAGATATTCAAGGTGTCTGCGTCAGCTGGAAAGCGAATGGCCTCTGTCTTCTGAGATGAGGACGGTATAATAATGATCGACTATTTAAGTAGGAGACAATAACCGGAATTATTCAGCATCATTAATCAAAAACTATGCGAAGATCTAAAAATAAACGTCGAGGAAAATTGCGTACTGGGTGCTCTTTCATCCTGATAATGCAGGGCATTATCATGATGAAAAAGCACGCCGCATCTGATGTTGCAGGCGTTACCATGCAAAATGTTTGGTTTCAGTTGATTCAGCACCTACTAATTCTCCACAGACAAAAAAAAAAAATTTGTATTTGTAGATGAAAAATCTACCTCTTGTGGTGTCAATTTCCTGTGGTATGAGCTGCGCAGATACAGCAGCAAAAGAACATTAGTATAAAGCCTTGTGAATTTTTCATTGATAAAACCTATCCTTTTATTGGAACTACGCCTGAAGGACTGATTGGTGATGACATGCTAGTAGAGGGGAAGTATCCTATTACAGAATCCAAAAAAGATCTAATGGATGCAATTGAGGCAAATAAAATAAAAATATTGAAATGTGATAAAAAATCTAACACCATAGCAATTAACAAAAAAAGTGATTTTTACTACCAAGTACAGGGTCACCTACACGTGACCGAACGGAAAATATGTCTCCTTGGAATTCGGGCGAATAAAAATGAACCTATACGTAATTAACGCATTTGTAAAGACGACAATTTTTGGAAGACGAAAATGTAACGAATAATAGTACAATTTTATTTAGAATGTTTAGTTGCCAAATATAGTAAACCCTAGTCACTCACAGTTAAGCTTTCATCACTCTCGCAGCAAAAATCGAACAATGATTCTCAACCGGGCCATAGCACACGTCAACTTGATTTCGTGGAATTTTGATTTGTTGGTTTGATACCGCGTAGTTTTTCTTTATTTTAATTATAGAAATGTTATTTTTTAATGTTCAAATATTTTACTTTTATTCTGAATGTTCAAAATTTTTTGTTTTATTATATTACTGTGTGTGTGTTGTTAATTTACAAATACATTTCTGTGAACAACCTATGGGGCCGTGTTGTGGCAGTGTAAGAATAACCATTACCCTATATCATCCCGTGGGTCGTGGGTGTCGTAAAAGGCGACAGAGGGAAAAAATTGCGGTTGCCAACCCGTTTGCCAAGCATGCCAAATTTCGCCCCTATGAGGCAATGGCAAAAGGCTATGGGGGAAGCCTATGTTCAGCAGTGGAATTTAATAGGCTGTAACGGTAACAGAATAACCTACCTTTATTTCATTAATAAAATTAGTTGATTGTTAATACTTAAAATTGATATATGTAAATTTTATGCAATAATAAAGTAAACTACTTAATAAAATGTAAATCTGACAAAGGAAATCCTACCAAGAAGAAAAGTATGTTTCAATTGTGATATTCAATTCAGTTGATCTGCAAATATTTATACTGTGGTGTGCATTTACCGCACGGGCACAGACTATTACCGCATAAGTACGAGGGCGGCTGATAAGTCCATGACCTAAAGTGTAATGAAAATATATGGTTTCTATTTTATATTTTCAATATAATCTCCCTCAAGTGAAATACATTTCTCACAATCAGAGGGTAAGTGCGTTATATGTTGCTAGGTGAGAGAGATTCTTAGCACCCCCTGCCTCGCCGTTACCGTGGTCGTAACCGTAGCCAGAAATAGTGGGGCCGCTGGGGACTGAGGCCGTCTTTTGTAACTCTCACCATGGGCGGATATAGTGCCATAGTTATCACGCTTGAGCTTGCTGGCAACTATAGTTTTTATATTGTTACATGATATCAGAAGCTGCTACCCATTATCTGCCTCAGTTTCCTGTCGCCTATTACGACACCCACGGGAAGTAGCTGGGGTAGTGGATATTCTTACCCGCCACTACAAAATTTAAGATAAAATATTCTATTACATTATCAAAATTTACTTTCTTGACTTTTCGATAGATAAAATGTAAATTGGTGAGTCACTACATGACTCATTATGGACCTTAAGTAAGATTTTATTAACTTGATTTTTGAAAAGCTTCTTTCACGTGAAGCTACCGAAACACAAATAGTAAAAAAAAATCTGGCCCATTTTGATGGAAAGCTACAATGAAGTGCAACGGTACTAAGGGAATATGCGACGGTTATAAACAAATCACCGATTGACTGTGTTTGTTGCTACGCGCGCTATTTTCCTTTTACTTTCCTTGATCGGACATTAAAATATGTTGGAAAGTAGTAAGATATAATATTTGTGTATGCAAGTATCTACCTATATATGCGATATATGCGAGTGAGTTGTCGTTGTCACCCTTTGGTGCTTGGCACCCGGGGCGGACCGCCCCCACCACCCCCCTTTACGCCGCCACTGATAAAATCCTCAATACCGAACTGCGGTCACGGAAGCCAGTCTCAACGCAGACTAGCTATCTACACAGGACAGGATTATGTTGCCTGAGTGTGTGCGCAAACACAGGTGCACTCTCTATTCCCACACTCTCACAGTCCGATTGGACGACAATACGTCACAAACGAATAGAGATCGGGGCAGGACCATACGCTTTACGTGTATTCCGAGGCACAGGGGTGAAACACCGCCAACTTCCTGACTCCGGGCAGCTACTGAAAAATTCTTGACAGACAAACCTAATAACAGATTTGGCAAATCCGATCCGTTCGAACCCATGATCAGCAGATGCGTTTACGACTAGACTAATGAGGTAGTCACAGAAGATAACATCTGCTGTATGATTGTTAGGTCAAGAGTTTCTTGATAAGTATAATCATCATCAGAACCGAAAAGTTTATTGCTAGACGTTATGTTTTCCTAGAGGATGGATTTTATTTTACCAGCTATCACTGCTTCTTGTCATCAGTTTAGGTATTTTTTGTTTCTATTTATATAATATACATTGTTAATACTTTAATAAAAGTGTAATACATATATATATACATACTATGATATACATATCATTAAATTACATATATTAAAAATTCGTCGTCTTGTTTCAATGAAGTCATGTACCAACATCTTAAAACAGCCCTTACTTGGCGCTCTTCTAACGTTTTCGGGCAGGGAGCTCCAGAGTAGTTTTTGCCTAAGTAGTAAAGTAATTGTTGATGAACACAGTAAAATTAGATGAAATGCTTATCTTTTGATTGGATTATATTATTCTGGTTATTTTAAAGAAATTTACTTAATTACCTAATTTCAGAAGTACCTAGTTTCAGTTGAATTAATTACCTAATTTCGGAAAGCGCGCATAGGCTCATCTCCGTTATTCACATTGTAATGAATTTACTATTACAACAAAAATACACACAATCTTAATCTACTGCGGGCGTGTCTAAAAGCAATTGATCAACGAATGTGGTACTGTGTGAGCCTTTTGTAGTTATTTCTTTAGTGTCATGGTTTATTTTTACAAATTAATGCGATAACCGAACCTGCAGTCTACCAAAATGTGTGCGGTTAGTATAGCTGATGGACACCTGCAACCAATTTAAACAAGAAACGATGCGAATAAATGTGATGACTACCACTTCCTTCTCCCCACTTCCATCTCACCCAAGGAAGGGTGCCTTGTAGCATTACTTTTCAAGCATTACATTGCGCTGTAGGTTGTGTAGTCTATAACTTTAAATATTGAATATATTCACTGAATGAATAGCACTTCTTTCTATCTACCAGTCCATATGGGTAGGTTATATAACATATATGGGCACTATTATGTTTTCCTGTCGCCAAGCAGCAATGCTTGCTTTGCTGTGTTTTGGTCTAAAGAGTGTAGAGAGTCAGTAAAATTACAGGCTGAGAGGCATTACTTCTTAGTCCTCAGTGGTGACAACGCGTTCGTAGCTTTCTATGTTAAAAGTTGGTTGCAGTTTTCCACGGGCTGCAGAAGCTACTTACCATCAGGTGCACTCTTCGTTTGTTTGTCAATTTAATTTTATAAAAAAAAATATAGCAGTGATTGGAATGATTGTTTTCTTACCATTTATAAACAACAGAACTTCTTAACAAAGTCCGTACATTAATTATTGATGTCTGAATAAGACTTTCAAAGTAAAGCTTCTTAGCATTAAACGGGATCAAAATGGAATTAAAAGGGATTAAAGTGCTAAGCGCTCCAAGAAACAAGGCAAGAATTAAAGTCAGCCTATTTCGTTGAAAGTACGATTATATTTTATGAAAAAATGTTTTACAGTAATATTTATATATACCTGAGACTGTCACAATTTGTTTTTGTTTAGACATATCTAATGGTTTTACTATAATTGTATATACTTTAATATTCAAATTAACCGGCATAATTTTTTAATATACTTTAATATATCATACAGTTGTGAATTGTGAATCTAGTTCTGCACATAGGCATTTCTGAGAATGTACCAGCTGGCAAGCACAACTCGGAAGATTTTCGAGTAATGT
The DNA here is from genome assembly GCA_029286625.1 of Parnassius orleans. Taxonomy (NCBI): domain Eukaryota; kingdom Metazoa; phylum Arthropoda; class Insecta; order Lepidoptera; family Papilionidae; genus Parnassius; species Parnassius orleans. Next base: position 18,319 of record JAGSMP010001044.1, on the reverse strand, counting down.
CTGTTCATAGCATCTATCTGCGCCGAACAACAGGCGGCCCAGCGTTGGCACTAATACAAAGTCACGTGGGCTCTCATACCAGTTAATAAAGATGCGAAGCCAGACCTTTTTCAGCGTAAATGCATAGAACGTTCACGCTTATATCACTTGGGTTTTAAGTCTAGTATATACAGGGTTATTTTTCAAAGAGTAACCAAATTTTAAACTTATGTTCAAATATATAAATAATGATATACTGTTATTGCAGTTTTTGAAAACACGAGTTGTTCAGGAAAGAGCTGAGGTCTGGTAACTCACCGGTCTCCGCCTTCCACTGCCTCACGCTGCTGGGGCTCGGCGAGCTGGCTGGCATTAGATGACTCGAAGGATATAACCCTGTCTCCGAATAGAATAGTCCATAGGTCACTGGCACAGTATCTTCAGAATTGTTTAGTACTCGTTGTAAAATAAAGGACACACAATAATTTTCGAAGAAAAGTTCATAACGTTTCGGCGTACGGCGCGCAAGTCCTCCACCGTTCGGCTAATCAGACGCAAGCGCGGCTTCTCGCGTAAAGTTATTTACCAGACCAATTCAATAAATCCTATTAATTTAGTAATTTTGCCACTCGAAAGTTTATAAGAAAATAAATATATAGACAATAAATATTAATTTAAAAATATGGTTCCAGTACGGAACATGCCGTTCACCTTAAAGACGTGAGGCTTTTAACAAGTCTAAACACAAAGTAAAAAGTATTGAAAAACATTAAACTAACTGAATAAATAAAATAGGAAACTAAAGAAGTTAAATATGGGTTATCAGTTAACATAAATTATGAACTAGGTTGGACATTCGTAATTCACTTTATTCCAATGGAAGAGGGCTAATTTTACGACTGGACGCTTAACAAATTTGTTTCCCATTTGTAGAGTTACTACGCGAGTAACACTATCAGTGCCGGATGTAATGCGTGCACTCGAGGCGAGTCTCCATTGTAAGGGAGATTATCTTCTCGCAACACAACAATGCTACCTTCACGAATGGGAGTACCCGATCCGAAAACCATTTGTTGAATTGTTGAATTTCATGAAGGTACTCATGACTCCAGCTTCAAAAGTGTTGAACATTCTGTTGTATCCAGCGCCACCTAGTAAGCCTATTCATCAGTTAGACAAATATCCGGGATAACAGTAAGAGGTCCACCTATTAAAAATGAGAAGGTGTTAAGGGCAGGGATCGATGGATCTGCACTTAACACACAAAGTGAGCGTTCATTTGCCTCGATCTGACACAACAATGTATGCATTTCATCATAAGTCAGGGTATTCGTACCTATTCGCGGTATTAAAAGTGGTGTTTAAAGCTTTTAACTTTCAAACAATCCGCCAAATGTGCGCATATGGGGTTGGAAATGCCATATAATGCCTTGTTGTAGGTTTTGTTATGAAGATGACTCTGGACTGCGTCATCCCGTAAAATTGATATAAATCCTTAAGATAGTTGTCACAGCCGTAAAATTTTGCCGCAGTCTGAGTAAATGTCGGTACAAAGGCCTCTGCGGACGTGAAACGTCGTAACGCTGCCAGAAATGCTTCTGTGAACAATTCGGATACTATTTCTAGATGAATCGCTTTAACACTCATACAAACACTGCGACATAACATTTAACCACCTTTGCGTTTCACCTTATTAGCGCGCGTAAAATGGACCAGCAAAGTCTACTGTTTTTGAGAAACGGACGTTCGGCTTCAATCTCACTGCCGGCAACGGGGCCATGCGTAGTTGAGGATGCACAGGACGCGCACGAAACAACGAACACACGATGCAGACGTTGTCTAATAACGTCACGACGAAATGATCAGTATTTCTGTAAAAGTTGATACTGAATAAATTGTGGACCTGCATGTAAGTGAGTTATATAAGTCGTCACTAATAAGAAAGTTAAAGGATGTTTTTAATATCATTTGATGTTTGGACTCAAATGGCAGAAGCGATTTAGTAGCCGTCCACCTACGTAAGATTTGATCTTCATCGATAAATGGATTTAATTTTCTAAGTTGGTTGAAGGAACCTTCCCTTGTGAAAGATAATTAATCTCGTCATGAAAACTGTAATGTTGAACCTGGCGAATAAGTCTTTTAAGACAGAATCTATATTCAGAAACAGTGATATATTTGTGAATATGTATATTTTGGTTTAATTTGTCCACTTTATGTTTTAATATATTATAAAACGAAATACAAACGCTGTAACACTAATAAGTTTCCTTAATGAAGAAAATTTAGGTATGATTTCGACATCAAGAAGTTGTTGCTATTGCTACGCGAGCCATCCTACAGGTAGGTTAAGTTTTCGTCGTTCGTTTTAAAATTATTCCTTGAACAGGCCACTGGACTCTGTCTGAAAAGCCAGGGCGGACCGAAAAACCACACGGTATTATTTTAGTAGACGTAATGGTAACATTCCGCGTGATGGTGCATCTGCCGGGTTGTCAGCAGAGGCACATGTCTCCACTGAGCAGCAGGAATTATAGACAAAATCTCGCTTGTCCTATTCGAAATAAACGTCTTCCATTCGTAAGGTGGTGAGCGAAGCCACGCAAAACGACGGAAAAATCACTAGGCATATATATCTTCGTCCTTTATGTGATGCTCGTTTAACCTTGACTATAAGATGGGCTAATAATAAAGCTGCCATAAGCTTCAAGCGAGAATGGACAAACAAGGTGAAATGGATTGCAACTCGTGTTTTCGCCAGTAACAAATATGATTTAATTATACCGTTTTCTATATGACGGACATATACACATGCAGTATTCTCCGAGGCATCGGAAAACCCGTGAGTTGAATAATACTTTCGCGATGAGTAGGTAATATGTATCTTGGTATGGTGATGTCGGATGGACATCAAATCCTGAATAAACTATTCCAAGCATTGATAATTTCAATAGGGGAACATCCCAATCGACCGAAATCCACAACAACTGCATTAAATGTTTTGCGTATACGGTGACCGGGGATAGCATCCCATAGGATCGTAGATCCTTGCAATCTGTGAAGAATAGCTCTCTTACATTTTGTATAGAAACTGAAACACTAAAACTAAATTGATCAGACTGTGGATCCCACTGGAGACCCAAGACCTTCGTCTTCGTATCCTTTCCATGGGTGCAACTGGAATTAGTTCCCTTCACCGTGAAATTTGATGATACCGCCGCGAGTATCATGAGGCGAGTTACTATGCCATTTTCGGAGTTCGAGAGCCTGCTGTTTGACAAATACCTATCAGCTCTTGTTGAAGGACAGAGCCTCAGCCTGGTCATTTGCGCCACTGGCAATATCGTCGACAAAGACCTGGTCTCAGAACCAGGCTCGAGGAATTGTTCAACCTCATCAAGAGCGAGCTGTGTTACCTGAAGAAGAGCGAGTGGGAGAAGAGCTAATCCCAAACGTCACAGTACGAAGACGATATTCACGTAATAAATTATGTGGTGAAGTGCCACAGAATGCTGGTAGTCCCTATCAGACTCTTGAACAAAAATTCCGATACATTTGTTTTTATATCGTGTGCGCACGTGTGATATTAATATGCAATCTGCAGTTATTAAAGGAAATATCGTTGAAATGCCGTTTGAACTTCACATAAAAGACTACGCGAGTCTTGGTCGTCTCACTAGCCTCTTTAAACACGCAATGGTGGAATGTAATAGGTCGTCCCATCATTGGGAGGACTATCAACCAGCTCCATGTGGTTGAGATCCATATACTCTTGAAGGCACAGTGATACTCGCCCTTAAGGACGGGTTTCGCTCTAATCGAGCTTCAAGTTTTAAAAGTCTAGAACGCGCAATATCCGCGACTCAAAGAGGTGGTGCATCGGGTTTAAAACAACAACCACGTAACGACCTGTTTCGTCACGAGTGTGTGTGTTTAAATATAGACTCACAAAACTTTCCTCAGGGTGAAGGTTTTCTCTTCCTTCTGTAAAGATTCTAACTCCCAGAACCTACGGAGGTCAATGTCATGGAATGAGCTAAGACACACCTGGATGGGAAGTAAGGTATTCGATTCGAATTCGAGGTTGCCCAACAATAAATAACCAAAGATACTATTTATAGCTATCGGTGAACCAGGCTCCCCCTTAATTACGTTACTTAATAATACATGGGATAGTATATCCGCTCCTAGCAGCATATCAACGGGCTGCGGTAAATGAAAATTAGGATCAGCCAGTTTTAAATTTTTTATATGTGACCACCCGTATGCGTAAGGGCACGCTGGGCGTGTGAAATGAAATAAGCCCAAAATTAGCTTCAACCAGAATCGAAGGTTGATCCATTCCTATGGGACTCATGCATACTGTAACTACACCCCTAGGGTATACTGGCTTATTTTCCCCAATACCTAATACGGGTATACTGGCACTTCGCCGTTTTAAACCTAACTGATTTGTACACGATTCAGTTATAAATGAACCTGGCTACCCGTGTCGATTATACATCGGATCGTAGACCGCTTTTGTTTGTTTATGTATACATCGACGAGCGCCGTAGATGAGTACAGTTTTAGTACATCAGTGAGTACGCATTGGACAGCGCGCGCATCAGAATCAGGCGTAGAATTCCTCGACGTCGTCATTGCTACCAGTATCATCGATTCTCGCTCGACTACGTGATCCGCGGAGAGGTGAAATAGAACTACTATCCTCTACAATTACCGGTAGCGCTTGATTCAAAATGAATCAAACTATGATGACGCCTATGACACGCACGACAAACATAAATGGACTTGCAATTTTAATCGTGCCCCAAATTCAGGCAATTAAAACAAACATTTTACCCTTGAGAAGGTTACCTATCTCTAGGAGATAAGTTTAAAATTCAGGACATTTAGTCAAATATTGAGCTTCACATTTCGCAATGCTTAACCTTATTTTCTTGCCCGCACGTGCGAGAATCGTTTGAACAGTTCGTCAGTCACCTTGGTGCGGTACCCGACGCGCCGTGCTGTCGCCGACGTCGACGCAGCTCTCGTGGGTTCGACGACGCGCAAGTTTTCTGAACTGCCCGCATTCGGAAAACTCACAAGCCGGGCTTCCGGTATAATTTTATAAGCCGCCTTTCGCCGTCTTCTGGTGGGGCTGCGTAGCAGCCGTCAATCTGGGTGAACAGCCAAGCCGATATGGTAGCAGATCGTGGCTTTCCGCATATCCTGTGACCGTGCTGGCGGCCATCCGTGTGATAAGTGAGCTCAATTGGATTGTATGGTTCATTTCGGGGTCAACAATAAGTACCTAAATTTTTCTGCATTCGTGTAAGCATCATTTGTGACATATTGCACTGAATAAATCAAATACGATCGCCAATCGGTTGAATCGCCGGAAAATGACAGGTAATGGCAAAGTGGGTAACTTTAGCGTACATATTTGAGGTTGATGAAATTCTCTAATAGTACTTTCATGAAGCATGCGACTTGTGCGCCTATTCTCCTCTTCTTTTATCTTTTTCTTTTGGGAAATAATTGCATAGTAATAGTCATTAAATTGTTTACGAATGGCCAACTGTTCCTCTTTGTCAAAATTCTTTTGTTTCAAATAAGATTTTCTATCTTTGATTGAATTTTACTAAATTTACGTTGTTGGAAACGATATCTTTTGAACGCGCAAATTCATCTCTGTTAGAATCTACAATTTCTAAAGTATGCTTTACCTCTTCTAAAACGATATCGCGTTCGAAAATATCGTGGGAATGCAACGATGATTCCGCCATGTTGTATTGTAAAAAGGTAACGAAATGAAATATGAAACTAATGTAATTAACAGTGGCAACAAACCCGAACAATAAAGAAAATGCGGCTCGAATGATCAAAAATTATGTTCAGGAAGAGCTAAGTAAAAGGATTGTTACAGACCAAGAATTCAATAAATCCCTATTAATTTAGTAATTGTTGCCACTCAAAGTTTATAAAATAAATATATAGACAATAAATATTAATTTAAAAATATGGTTCCAGTACGGAACACAGTAAATAAGTCTTTCTACTTTTATTTGAAATTATCCCAAATTTAATGTGATTTATGAGCAACAACGTTTTGCCTACCGATTGACCCTTACAAATGTTGTGCGTGTACTAAAATCAGTTAAAATAATGCATTACCACGCATTTGATTTTAAAGATAAAAAGGACAGAATGTTTTAGATTTATTTTAATTAATTTTCTTCGCCATTTGCCTATATTACTTATTCAGAACCTTCTCAGAAAATTTGGCCGGTTATTGCAAAATAACTCTGTATAATATGATATGTTTATTTCATTGTTTATTGCCGTCTCTTATAGAATTTTTATTTCTTTTTATATGTTTAAAATTAGTAATTATTTTTATTTAAGTTATATTTTTATTGATTTTAATAATTAAGTTAATGGAAATGGAATTTAAATTAATTACATGCTTTAAAATAATTTCATACTAAATACATATAAGATATATAATCAATTATCCTGCTATCTCGGCTAAACATTGTTTTTTATAGAATAAGGGTGACAAACGAACACATAGTCCACCTGATGGTAAGTGGGTGCAGTGGCCTATAGACATCTACATTTATCCTCGATCAAGAATCAAAATGCGTTGTCACTCCTGAGGAGTAATATGGAACGCCTAGTTTCCAGTAAAAAGTGTCTCCGGTTCTCTACACTCACCATACGAAACACAGTACCATTAAGCTGCTATTTTACGCTGGTATTCTGAGAGAGCGTGATAATATTTTATTTTAAACATACATATTTCATTTTATGAAATAAAATTAGAATATAGCTAATTAACTTTTTACTTAATATTTAAACTCTTTTATTAATCTAAAATCAAAATTCTATGATCCAAACACTTAATCTCCTTTTTTAATTAACTTGCCAAATTTTTCAATTATAAGTTATAACTTATAGAACAGAACATTGGTAACAAGTGAAAATGAAAAGCATGATTAACGTTAGGATTAAAGGATATTTTATAGAATCTGTCGCTTGTCGAGTGAGAGATTATGAAAAGACTACTAGTTATAAGATTAATGTACCTTTACCTGTACCTTTATTATAAATTTATAATATTCTAAAACCTAACTATTTTTAATAAAAGTGTAATATATTGTTATTTTTGTATATATTAATTTTTATATTGTATATATAATATAATATATACAAATACATTGTATAAACACCGTTACCGTTACAGTCTAGAAGTCCTCCTGAACATGGCCTCCCCATAGATTATCTCCGTTTTTTTTTTAGTCGTTGTTAGGAGGACGGCGCCTGTCCCTCAGACTTGTTTCCGTCTGTCGCCTCTTACGACACCCATGGGATGATATGGGATATTGGATGTTCTTAAATCTCCACTACATGGTAAATATGATTGTTATTTGATGCCGGGGTAGCTTAGGAGTTAAGCGCTCACCATAATTTCACAGTACATGAGCGACCCGGGCTCGATCCCCGGTAGAAACAATTAAATTGCTCATTACAATTTTAAGTGCTGATTTACCTTGTTTTTGGCGGTGAAGATAATCTTCTTGAGAAAACCTGTATATCTGAGATATAAAAAAAATACTCCGAAGATATATGAGTTCACTAACACGCCCTGAAACAATGCGATGTACTAAAATCTCCATAATCCTTTTAGAAATGAAAAGAGGCCTGTGCCCAGGAGTGGGACGTATAAGAAACTGTAACTTTACCTTCTTTACTTTTTTACTGTTGTAAGTTTAGAATTTGTTTATTAAATTTTATTTGAACTTGTTTCCGAAATACGGAATTTGGTTGTTTGATATGTTTATCCATACTGCAGAACAGAAAAAAGATGAGTTGAAATTATTGATTTATTTTTAAATGATATGGTGTTCTTATATAATTTATAGCGATTACTTTATAAACTAATAAGGATTTAAAATAACAGCTTTATAATAATAACCTCCATTCTAAACGAAAAATATTTGAGTGTATTGAATTCATTATGAAATAAACAATTTGATTCTTGTTTGTTACGATTTCCTGCTACTGATTATGCCAATGAATTGTTGAAATGGCCTAAAAAGCTTTGAATCTGTTAGCTACAAATAACATTGTTTCAACTTGAAGTAACATCGTTTGCTGGTTTCTATTCTCCACCAATTCGCTCTAAAATTGTATTGAGTAACCGACTCAATTATATAATTTCGTATTTTTGACACGTAATTTTTTCGGTAAACTGTACGCTTCTAAGTTTTGATTCTGTATAGTGGAAATATTTTTTATACAAATAAGCGTGCCGATTAAATATTATGAATGAATAGAATAGAATGATTTTTTATTCAATATTGATTATTACATAATACTTATTAAAAGTCATTTTTTATTACCACTGGTTCAGAAAATACCTCTGTCCTTGGAAGAACCAGCAAGAAACTCAGCGGGGCTTTTTTTTAAACATATTTCACTTAACAATAATTTTGTTTATACAATTTTTAAATGAATTTTCATAGAACCAGCACGATGGCGATCACCTTATTCCCAGTGGTTATTTTCATTCATGTATTCCTTGATATTATAATAACCCTTTTTGTACAGTTTTTCTTTAATAAAACTTTTAAACTTGTTTATTGACAAACTTTGAACATGTTCTGGGATTTTGTTGTTAAAGCATATACATTGCCCCATAAATGAATTACTGATTCTATGGAGTCAAGTAACTGGCATTACAAGCTTATGTTTGTTCCTAGTGTTTAAAGTATAAACATCCTTATTCTTATTAAAGCTATTTATGTCTTTATGTGTATACATTACATTTTCATAAATATATTGCGATGCCAAAGTTAATATGTTTATTTCTTTAAATTTTTTCTCTGAGGGACTCTTTACAATTTAAGTTATAAATCGCCCGTACAGCTCTCTTTTGCACAACAAATATGGCTTCAATATCAGTTGCATTACCCCATAGCAAAATTCCATAAGACATTACGCTATGAAAGTAACTAAAATAAACTAATCTAGCTGTCTCAACATCTTTGAGACTTCTAATCTTTTTTACAGCATATGCTGCAGAACTAAGTCTGCTTGCTAATTTAGATATATGGGGGCCCGATTGAAGTTTCGCGTCAATAGTAATACCAAGAAAAACAGTGGTATCCACAAGACTCAACTCCTCCCCATTTAAGAGCACATTGGTATTCGAATGTTTTACATTAGGTATTGTAAATTTAATACATTTTGTCTAATTGCCGTTTAAGAGCAAATTTTTGGCGTTAAACCAATGTACTAATTTCGATAGAGCATTATTTACATCTGATTTACATATGAGCTTTCGTACTCACTTATTATTAGAACGTATTGAAAGCTCGCCAACCCATGGGGAGCTTTATCGCTTGAAAACAGTTATTTGGATTTAGGGATTAAAGCTTAGAGGCTTTGAAAATCACAAGCTCAATAGACAGCCCAGTTTCTTAATTTGAAAATTAAATCATAATAAGTCAAAACCGCAATTTATTCATTTAATAAAGAGAGTAGTCATCACCGTGTAGTTACATCGTAAGAGATTCCACTACCAGCAAAGTACATTTGAAATGCTGTGATAATTACATAAATGTACTAATAAAGAATGGACTCACATTAAACGATTCTATTGTTTTAAACTTCCTTAAAAGTGACCCATGGTGAGTGTTCTACAATAATTTCATATAACGTGGCTACCCTACTTCGATTCCTGCCGGTTGCACTAACATTTTTATTCGCAGTTTGACGTTTTTTCAAGGAAAAAAATTATTAATATCCCATCAAATATTTTATCTGAACTTTATTATTCGAATAACTGATAAAATAGCTTTCTCTTGTTAATACCTCACAAAATATAATAGTAATTATAATAGCACGAAAACGGAAGTTATATAATTAGTATTTTCTTATAGTGATTTTTGAGATGTTTATGGAGGAATTACCGCAATACTCAAGTGTATGTACTAGTAGGTTTCATCAGAATATCTTCTTATTCTTTGTACTGAATATATTTTTTAAATATAATGATAAAAATACCGGAATAAGCTCTACAATAAGCATATTTCATAACAAACAGAAAATATTTTGGTTGATTGGAGATGGTTGTATTCGTTTATACATTGTGTTATGATATTCATACAATTTTCGACGAATTCAGACAATCTTCGATGTAGAAATTTAAAATATCATTGTTCAATGTGTCATACGTCAAAAGTCATGGTTTATATTTATTTTCTAAATGAGGTTTCTCCGATAGAAAAAAGAAACGGTGAAAGAAACAATGTTTTATACAATAAAAAGTTGCAATCAAAGGTTTGGTGAAGGTTATGGCTGATTTAGTGGTGAAATTAAAATTTCCATTACTATGAAATTAGGCTAATTGAGATGTGCCCTCAAAGTCGTCGCCTTTAATACGAGGGACAGATAGATAATAAAATTTGGATTTACGAGAAGATAGATGGATGTAACAAGCCTCTTTTAACAAAAGACATCCCTTTCTTTTAATCATGCAAATTACTTACTTTTGTGATAAAAGAAACACTTCTTTTGCTTTTTTACCTTAATAATTAGAGAAAGATGTAAAATATTTTCGGGCTTTGAAAAAAGTAGGAAATATTTTATAACTTTAGTAAATATAAACTTTAACATTTTAATTTAAAAACAAACATATCAACAGGCTCTTTAAGACCTTACATCATAGGACTTTCCTAGAATAAGCCTTCTTCATCTCCTACAGCAGTCCGTAATGTCTAAAGCTGGACATATGCCTCTCAGGAGAAGGAAGACCTTAATCGTTACGCATGGCAGCGGATTGAATATCGTAGTACGATATGCAACACCTTTGACGCTGCTCCTCGTCACCGGTCTGGGTATTTTACTTACGGCGTAAACAATATGGTTACACCGCCATCTATCGGAAACTATAAGTTCTTTCCGACATTTTCTTAATCGCCTAATCGTAATCGTATATCTTAATCTACTACACCAACGGGACGAAAAGGGTCGATGGACGTTCTTTGGACGCATTTAATTAATTTCGAGATTAGGTAAGGATTAACTGAATAAAAATAAACGGAATTTTTTTTGAATATAACAATCTTAGTTCTGTTTCCACAAAAAAATGTTACCTCAGGAGAAGGATGTCGACAATATTTTACGTAAGTTAAGATTACATAATAGTTGTCTATAATATCTTTAATATTTCTGTATAGGAAAAGTCCAACCAAAGAAGTGAAAATGGTTAATAACTTATAAGTTATAGTTCAAGAAAACGCAAAACATTCATAATTCACGACTACAGGCGTTGACCTTTATTTAATGCGTTCACAAACCAATTTCAGCACGTAGAAGCCGTATATTATATCACTATATTACTTACGTCAGTGATTTTAAACGATTTGTTATGAAAGAGCTGACCGAATTGAAACCATTTAATCGTTATTCTCGCTAACGATAAAAATATTAAAACCTATGCTTAATTAAAATTAATTTGCCTCGTGAAAAATTTATTGATGTTTCTTACCTAGTTAGAAAAGCAGCGCCCTCCTCCGCCTCACTTGCGTGGACTAGCACTGCCATCACCAAACCCAACACCACTACCCCTAAAACTACTGTCGATAAACGAATACGAAAAACAGACCACTGTCGATAATACAAAACGTGTTTCGCCACTAAACGTGGCATTATCAGGACCAAAAGAACCGCTAAGTGGCGATTCAACCTAGCTACCTATTTACCATTTATAAAATTTATTTACAAATAAAAAATTATACGGGGTACTTACGGATGGTTATGAAGACGAACACTATTTGTGTGTCAGTATCGTAGTAATTTAGGGAGTTGGATTAAGTATGGGAAATCAAGTTCCAAGTTTAAACCCCCGGTACTATTTTAATTTTGACAGGTTTTTGGTTTTTATTAACTCGCTTTCTAGTCTGTTTATTTGTTTATTTGTCTGTGTCAAGGACGGGTTATGTTGGACTCGCACCGACTAAAACCCCATGGTGTTCCACCTTCGCCGCATATTGGCAGGGCCACGGGAACGCTTTCGCACACATCCGCGGCCGCCCCATGGCAGCCCCTTCTCGGGGAAGGACCTCTCCTTCCCATTCTCCTTCTCAGGCAAGGCGCACCAGGAACACAAGGCACGCCCCCCTCCACGGCCTCCAACACCACCTGCGTAACGGGCTCTCCCGAGTCCGATACGCGGAGGCCATGAGGCCGGCAAAATAGAGCGCTCAGTAGCACCCGCTTTCCCGACCCCAGCAGCGGATCTGGTCTCTGGCTCCGCCGCCAACCAAGTTTCGGCCGCGGAGGTAGGGAGAACGGCGCCTCGCCCCGCGGCCCCACCACCACAGCATCAATGGTGCGGCCCCATCAGAGTCGCGGAGGATAGGGCGAGTGGCGCATCGCCATACCAACACTACTGATCCTCCGCGACTCCACCTCGGTTGCAGCAGTAGGGGGAGAGAACACCCCTCTCGCCGCAGACCACCGATACACATCCGAAGTGGGCTCACCAAGCCCACTCGGAGTGGCCACCTCGGGCCGGCCCTACACTACGGGCCAGCCATGGGTTCCTCTTTGTTCACCGCGGGTGATCAAGCCACGGCTACTAAGCCCCCGCTACGACAAGGCGGGAACCCGTTCGGGGGGGATGCAATAGATTACCTAGCTACATAAAAAAATATTTTTCATGTATAACATATACAAATATTTTATCATGTTATACATAATAAAATATTTTTAATAAAATATAATAACAAATATGAGGTCCTTACATATGAAATTGACGTTTTGTACGGGAGGAATATAAAGTCAATTTTTTTTTTTGTAAAATATATTTAATTAATCAAAGTATGCAGGGACGAATGGGTCGGCTCGACCGGGAAGGACCACGCTCTCACAGGATACCAGCGTAAAATAGCAGCTTAATGCTGCTGTGTTTCGTATGGTGAGTGTAGAGAACCGGAGACCCTGCAGCTATCTCTGAAGTGCTTTGTGATGGATCCGCTTCCACAATAGCCTTTAATTCTTCATTTTCCACTTTGGTCTCCGGCCGTCCACGGGTTGGTTCTGAAGGTCGAAATTTCCAGAACGAAAACGTTGAAACCAAAAACGTACCGTGTTTTCTTTTCGGACACCAGCGCCGTACACATCATTAATCCTTCGAGCTGTTTCTGCAGCACTGGTGCCACGGTAGAACTCGTACTCGTAAATATACCTATATTTCATGTTTTCCATTGTGCGGTAATAAGCGACGCCAAAGAATAAAATAATGAGGAAAAAACAAATGAATGACTGTTTTCAAAACTCAAATGTACCAGCTAAATTAATTTATAAATTTGAATTTTTGAATTCTTAACCAAAGAGGAGATAATATTTCAGATCAAAGTGGTCAGTACGATAAAACGCTAATTTCATATGTAAGGACCTAATATAACATTTTTAATAAAATACAATATAAATATTTATATTGTCTGTTTTTGAACTCAGATAGTATTTAAAAGTTAACGGTTAATATGTAACCTTTATAATTTAAATAAAAGTTAGTTAAAGCTACAGCCTATATACATCCCACTGCTGGGCACAGGCCTCATCTCATTTCTGAGAGGGTTTTAGGGCAAGGATATGTCCGCCGCGCTTCCCCAATGCGTGTTGGCGAACTTCACACGTCTTCAAAATATTTTTTTTCTTATTTCTCAGACATGCAGGTTTCCTCATGATGTTTTCCTTCACCGCCGAGCACGTGGTAGCACTTAAAATTGCAATTAACGATTTCATTGGTGCCGGCGGGGATCGAACCCGGGTTTGCTCGCGTACTGTGAAACTAACAGCGAGCGCTAACCATCTGAGATACCATGGCTCTATAATTTAAATAATTTAAAATAAATGGCATTTAGGAATAAGATCAAAATTCATTTTGGTTAAATCTTGACAGATGAAATCCATTAGGTTTGAGCTCTGATCTCGAATATCACTGCTGCTATGTTCCGGTAAATTCCTCTTATTTTCACTCAATTTCAACATTTCAGTATTCACTTGAATTTTGATTCAGTCGCTCTTCGGTTTTATTTTTTATGCATAATTTATATTTTTCCACTTTCTAAGTATCTTTGTAGAATTATCTAAATTGCAACAATCTTTAAATTCTATTGACAATCCTTTACAGACAACACAAAGTAAAGCTTCAGTCTAAATATTTTTCTACTGTAATTTCTGAAACATTTCGTCGTGTAGTGGATAGTAGTAAGCACAAGGGAATCAACTACCTTATATCGTCCCGTAATATGGACTGCAACATGACTCTATAATGATGATGATTTCTGAGAGGGTTTTGGAGTAGATAATCAGCCACTATATGTTTCAATGCGTATAGACGGACTTCAGATGTCCCCGAAATATTTTATATATACATTGCAGGTTTCAACGTTTAATGCTTATTGGAAAAAAAAACTAACAAAAGTATGTACTTAAGTGATAAACGATTACCCATATAATAATTTGACGAAATTAATTTATCACAGCCCTTCACAAGTCCACTGCTGAACATAGGCCTCCCTCAAAGAATGCCACAAAGCACGCTCCCGAGTGTGACTTGCATCCATCGACTTCCTGCATCTCTTACTTTTTAGTGGAGGGGGGATATGAACTTCACTCACCGGTACGAGGCTGTCACTCGAGAATCATTTTTCTTCTTCGTTTGTCGGTTCTTGATGAATACTGCATGAATTACATATTTTACGTCAAAATATATCATTTTTTTCTGACTTGTTCCATAGACATTTTAAATTAAAAAAATTAAATGTAAAATATGCATATGTAGGAAGATATTACAACATATAGTCACAAGGAAAAGTCTTTAGAATAGAATCAAATTATTTTTATTTCAATATAGTACTACTACCACTGGTTCGGATAAAAGCTCTGTCCTGGGAAGAACCAGCAAAAAACCCAGCGAGATCTTTTCTTTTTAATAAGATTAATTTACAATATATCACTTTATACAATTATGAAATACGCAGATCACATTGATAAGAACAGAGCTAATCAACTATAAATTGTACTGAGACCAATTTTTTAGTTGAGAATAATAATTAATTCGTTTGCACAAATTAATTATCCAATGTATCAAAGATAAACTAGTAGCAGAACACAACAAGTGCACCGTGCCACGCCAGAGCCAAGACTGCTCTAACGGCGGTCGCTCCATCTGTTTTATATAAGCAAAACAAGTTGTTAGTTCGCAGGCGCCGCTGCAGGTGCAACAGGGCAGGTGCCACTACAGGTGCAACGGCGCGGGTGTACGGTGCACGTGTTATTTACAAGAGCTCCTGCTAGGCACATGTAACGGCGCAGGCGCTGTCACATATATAATGTTGCAGCAGTCTTGCTTATAATGTTGCTACTTACAGCTAATCCTACCATAATATAAGTCGAATTTGTAAATGAAATTGTAACATGGTTATTTTAAAAAGACGCCAGTGTTTCTATCCTGTTAGTCTCTGAGGTCTTGTTTTTTCGAACTGTCCTAGATTCTGACCTTCATAATAGCTTAAAATAAGCTTAAATTGAATTAAAAAAATTGACATTGACTTTCAAAAGTTTACTGCTGACAATAGGCCACCCCTTGTCAAATCAAGGGGATTTTGCGATAGTTGCCTCGCTGGACAGGCGGATTGGCTTAGAAAACTTCTACAGAATCATTGTGATTTGAAACTCGATGAAAAGAAAAAGCGACACTAAAAGGAGACAAATATATACATCGATAGGATTTAACCTACGAGTGAATGAGATTGAATACAAAGTAATAAGCAACAGTAGCCTAATGTTATGGTGCGAACTTTGAACTCCAATGGTTGTGGGTTTGAATCGGCCATTAGACTACTGTCGTTAACTCCTTATATATTACAATCACTTTTAGCTTACCAATATTAGTTAAAGGGAATATTTGTAGTGTTAATAGCTTTGTTAGTATTTAAAAAAATACAGTGTTTCCTATTATCTCTCTCTCCTCTTTGTTTGATACTTTAAACATGGTTAATATACATTTTAATTGTTAAAATAAACACTATAAAAAGTAGTAAATTTATTAAATATAAAAATTAATCATATTGAATAAAAATTCATAATATCCAATCCATTCATGACAATCCACGATTTCATAACTTTGGGGCATCTTGCGTCTATTTTACGTAAACCCTTGAGACTCAATCAACTTTTGTGCGATAAAATGACTTTACCTATAGAATGAAGTAGATTTATTATTATTATTTAAAATAATTTTACTCGAAAGAAAATATTCTTTTGATTTTATTACCCTAAAATGTAATGTCATTTGTTGAAATTAAAAACTTGGAGTCTGTTTGTATATTATTTAGCTTAAAAAAAAAGTAAAAATAAATAAATTTTTACGATTATTTATTTTTATATTACATGGCGACCCTGCCAGGACGTATAAAGTTTACTGTAGGTGCCGTGCGCGGGAGATTCCGCTTAAGTCTTTCTACGAGTGTAGTCATTCTACTAGTGCTAAGATAGTGTCGTGGTTCTGTTCGTTGTTGTAATTCATCTAGTGCAGGCAAGGAGGATTGATGTTGCTGAGAGGCTGCCCTGTGTTACACTGAGATAAGTAGTGCTGTTGTTGATTTGCATACTTTGGTGTTATATATATATATATATTGAGTTTGTTATGTAAAATATTATAATAAAATGTGTGATTATAAAAATAATAATATTATTTTATCTTGTCAAATACCTATGTATCAAATTCGAATATTTTGTGTATGTACAGCAATCTTTTCAGCTGCTGCAATCAGGCAGGCGATACAGTATCCACCACGACGGCGCCCGAGCGCGGACTGTGGTTCCATCGAAATTTTTGTACAACAAATCAAAACAGGCACCAAAATAAAATAACCTTTATTGCAATCCATTATGATTCATCCGTATTAACAAAATATGTGAAAAATAAGCATCAGTTTTTATTTTTTTACAACTATTTGTGACATTTTGATAAAAAGTAAACACCACTATTTTTATGGAATATGTCTGCCTACTTATAGTATTTTAGAAATCTTAATACATGTTGATAATATAACAAAAACTGTACCTAAACATGAGCCGGTATCGTTAATTTTGTAGGAAATGGTTAGGGAAGATCGGTTTTACAATATAAAAACTATTATTTTCAACAAAAGTTACTACCATTTGAAGATGAAGAATTGTTCAATACGTCGTAGTTAATAGCTATTTTTGATTTGGTTTATTTTGTCACAAAATGTACCGATAAACAACATAATTTTGCCCGATTTGCAAACGCACCCTTAAGGCGAGTTCCTGGAGTTAATCATAGGTTGTGACCTGTAGAGATAATGTTGGCTGACGATGAGGAACCAGAGGTCGATATCGACAATGTTAGAGCTGAAGCGGTAGGAAACATGGGACGAGCCTCTGCTGAAGACAAAACCCGATTCAACAGCACCAAGGCTAAGGTAAAGCCATTCTCTGTTGAACATTACGTTCTCTTGGAGAACGAAGAACGTAATTAAACCAAGCTTGACCCAAATACAAAGGTTCATTTAAAGTAGCGGAAGTTCTGGAAAGTGATCGTTACGTCCTGAGAGCCATAATTCGTACTCGTAAGTTCGTAGTTTGCACATGATAGGTTGTGCTAGATGCCAGACAGTACTTGTGCCATCGACGACAACGACAACGATTCTGACCAGTAAAATGTTTTAGTAACTGCCGAACAATATTGCCTTTTGTTTCATTCTTTTTGACTCACAATGTCATGACTGTGCTAGCTATCGGATACCTGTCGGAGGTTATCTTGAGCTATCAGATACTGGTTAGAGGTTATCTTGAGCTATCAGATACTGGTTGAAAGTTATCTTGAGCTATCAGATACCGGTTAGAGGTTATTTTGAGTTGTCAGACGCCGATTGGAGGTTGTCTGTAGTCATCGGGCACCGGTTGGAGGTTGCTTGAAGGTCGGCTGTCTTGTAATCTATCAGACGCCGTACCAAGGTTATCTTGAGCTATCAGATACCGGTTAGAGGTTATATTGAGCTGTCAGATGTCGGTAGGAGTTTGTGTGTAGTCATCAGGCGCCGGTTGGTGGTTGCCTGAAGGTTGTCTTGAGATCAATCGGACGCTGGATGGAAGCGGTCTTGTTATCTATCAGACTTCGTACCAAAGTTGTCTTGAGATCTATCATACGGTGGATGGAAGCTGTCTTGTGACTATCAGACGCCATACTAAGGTTGCTTTGAGATATATCAGACGCTGGATGGAAGCTGTCTTGAGGTCTATCAGGCAC
>JAGSMP010001043.1:0-74400 GCA_029286625.1 Parnassius orleans | reverse complement strand
AGACGCCGGTATGAGGTTGTTTGTAGTCATCAGGCGCCGGTTGGAGGTTGCCTGAAGGTTGTCTTGAGATCAATCGGACGCTGGATGGAAGCGCTCTAGTTATCTATC
Source organism: Parnassius orleans (assembly GCA_029286625.1). Lineage (NCBI taxonomy): Eukaryota > Metazoa > Arthropoda > Insecta > Lepidoptera > Papilionidae > Parnassius > Parnassius orleans. The sequence goes on along the minus strand of JAGSMP010001043.1, from coordinate 74,292 downwards.
AGACTCCGTACCAGGTTGTCTTGAGATCAATCAGACGCTGGTTGTAAGCTGTCTTGTGACTATCAGACGCCATACTAAGGTTGCTTTGAGATATATCAGACGCTGGATGGAAGCTGTCTTGAGGTCTATCAGGCACCGAACTCAGGTTCGTCAACAATACAATAAAATGATATCGTAAATAAAATAATTTTCCTTTCCTAATAGTTTTCCGTTAAATATTTGTTTTAAACATTTTCTTAATTTACACAGTTTAGATAGTTAGATTTCATTGTGATAATACGATTACATACATTATCGAATATTCATTACAGAAATTTAAAATATAGACTATTACACACCCAAAGTTTGTTTAACAAAATATTTATTAAGATTAGAAAGATTTTTTTTTTGCAGATAACATATTTGTTTCGGTGTCTATAATATAAAAAAATACTGTTACATTATGAAACTTATAATAGTAGAGTACACTTTGGACTTGATTTTAGTAACCATACAAAATTTGTGTGTACCTTTTAAAATTGTACAAATTTTAGATAAACAAAAAACATAAAAGAGAAATTTAGTAGTTATTGTAAATATGAAAAAATCTTGTAAATTCATATAAAATATGGTAAAATAACTAAATACGCGAAAATGTGTTTATTATTTTTGATTAATATTTTTTGTTTACGTGTGGTTATGTGGATAGATAATATAGTTACTAGGTACATGTGTAACTTGTGAGTAGAATTATGGGTAGCATTAATAGCCCTAATACAGAAATGGAAAATTACAAATCTCACTTTTAGATTTGGTCAGATCACCTTATTCTTATTTTCGTTTGTTAGGCCTTTATATTATAATTTTTTTCATAATTTTGTACGTAATTTTTTTGTGATATATTTGACCTTTACTGAGCTTTATTTTCTATTCACTATATATATTTATTTATTATTTAGATACCGGGAATCGGAGTTTTAATTCACTTCATTTATATTTTACTTCATGATGTTTATCATGTGGTACTTATACATATGGGCCTCCATTTACTTGGGTACTATATTACATTTTCATTACATCTATTTTATTTTATTGGTACATAAACTTTTTAAATCATACTATATCAAGGTAACTGTACCTGGTTGTGCACAACCTTGAGGTCTACGTTTAAGTCATTATAAAAGGACTCCAACAATTGTCACTGAGGAAAACTAAGTTCACACTATGATCCAATGAAGGACGTGACCTCTATGTACCATTATCAAGGGTAACAAATTTAAGACTTCTCTGGTCCCCAACAGTACTAATATGAGTAAACTCTTCACATCACTTGTACTGAAGGTATTGTTCCTAGTACCCGTTATCTCCGATTTTATCATCCAATCATGGAAACATACCCTGCTCGAGGACTATATGCTATACCAGTGATGGACGTTGTTCCGTATCTCTCCATTAATATCATATCAAGATAAACTTTTGTTTTAATTTTATTTTCTTCATAACTCTTATTTCATTCTTTATTTATACATTACCGTGTTCCTTATTAACATGTTATTATCTATTTGACTCTATCGATTACTTTTATACACTTGCATGCTCCACTTACTATACTAACTTGTATTATTCTCGTTCATAATGAATTCCATACCAGGAGTTTAAGCATTCATCAATATTTGGGTGATCAGTCCAATATTGACGAAACTTAGCAACCCAATCATTCATATTCACACTTTTGAACATTCCTTTCTTTCATTCTTCACACCTTTTAAATACATCCTTGTTAATTTTGTACAAAATGGGATAATATTTTTGTCAGTCAAAGTTTAACTCTGTTAAGAAATATTACTATTAAAACTCTCTTAGGTCGGCGACATATAAACTTTATAATAGGATAGCATTTTTTAATCAATTTCCTTTCCGTTTTTATTACGAAGTGTACCCTATCTAAGGATATGCTGGTGTTATGTACTGTGTATATTATTGTTATTCTTAATTAGGAGAACTCTTATACAGTAACGACCTACTTAAATTTTGTTTTAGTAATAAATTATTTTTATTGAATATTACTTTATATAAAACTTGTCATAATTAATAAATTGGACATAAATACAGAAATAAATTAATGATAATTGGATGTAACATTTATAATTTATAATATATAATGATTGACAAATTAATGGTCATATCAACATATAATTATAGTATAATTTATGTATATAGTATAACAGAATATAGTATATGACATTGAGCCATAATAACAATCTTACGTTGGTATTTCCTCTGACGCTGTTACATAACTAATTAGTTACCATATAAATTGAATAATATTGAATAATTTATGTGTTGTTAAAATTTCGATAAATATTGTTATAGTTACTTGACCATTAATATTTGCACACTACTATAATATAATATGTAAAACTAAATTATACTTAAACCCCATTGTACAACCATATTGTTGCAAAAAAATATTATTATTCTTAACAAGTGGTTATTTACCGATTAATTGTTGCGGTATAATACCTCATTTTGAATTTTTCTATTAATAAGTACTAATGTTTTTCCTACTTGTTAATTAATGATTTAAAAGTTTTTCTTTCCCCAGAACTGTGTATAACATTATTTAAGTAATAATATAGTAATTATATTAAAAATGGGCCAAATTAAGAGTACCTTTAACCGACGAGCGTGTATGCGTAGGTATATAGATGTGAAGGAGGCGAGAGATGTGTCAGATCGTGCCAAATGGAAGTCCGTAGTATCTGCCTACCCTCTGGGTGACAGGCGTGAGTGTTTATGTATATAATTTGACACACATATATGTATATATTACATTCGGCGCTTTCGAGATAAGTATGTCTTGTACCTGCTACGGAACTTGGCTGGTCGCTGGTTGTACTCCTGATTTCTTTCTGCTGCTCTGGCACTCAAAGATGTTGTTAGCTCACCGATGTGGTTGGGCACGTTTCTTTCTTCTTTCGTTTTATTTTTGATAAAATTGGTACTCTTATCTTGAAGGAATATTGATTAAGATGTTTTCTGGATCTTGAAATCTTCTTTCTTGAAACTTGTCAATCTTGATTTAATAGCAATGTTACTAGAGCTTCTTCTATAATTTCTTCTTCAGGTCTTTCTTCATTTCTTCTTTGTTTGTCATTTCTTGGTTGTCTTACTAAATTGGTCTTCAAAATCTTCTTTAAATATAAGTAAAATTGTTGTCTCTTCTTATATTCATAATTTAAATTTTATTTGTCACATCCGGTATTATGTTCTCTTTGTTATTTTTTTTTATTGTCAATCTTCTTAACAAGCCCTTCATAATTTAATTTAGATTTCTTATAATATTTTTTTTCTTCTTTTGTAGTGAGCCCCGGCAGTGCGCGTGCATTGTCGCAGCGCACCGCCTGGCAGGGTCGCCATGTAATGTTGAAGGTTTTTAATAAATAGGAGACGTGTTGCTTGTACAAGAACTTTAATTATACTCCCCTTTATTCTTAACTTAACTCTAATATATATAGTCGTGAGGGCTATATATATACTACACTACACACTCGACCACGCATTTTAGTTCGTCGTACTTACATTCCCTTATATTCCAATAAAGATATTTGCTTCTGATCGTTTGAAAACTCTACGTTTAGTTCATATTTCCTGTCCTGACGCCATTCACGTATGCAAATCTTAACGCAAAAACGAGCTGGTGCGATCAGTTCCATCGCTCACCTACTGCTGTGTCGTAAAACTAAAACGGTTGTCTGCTCTAACTTTATGAATAAAATATATGATTTCTCTTTCCCTTACTTCAAATGATCAGGTTTTAGTTAATATCACTTACACCGCAAATATTTAACCTGAATGCACAACATATCAGTTTGGTTCGTCCATCGTAATACGTACAGCAAAGGAGTAAATAATTTTCCAATGTCATCGTAAAAGGCCAGGGTGAACAGAATTTTGTTAAATAAGTCTAACTATTTATATTTATCTTACCATTTTGTGGGAAGCTAGTCTATCACTGAATTATAGTAGTTTAAAACGTGCAGTATATTGGCGTGTTTTCAGAAATCCTACACCGGAAAATATGTTTGCCTCGATTCTCAATAGGTCTGCAATAACAGCGATCCATTTACAGCCGGCTGTTGGTATATCTCAAAGTTTTGAGTAGAGCTTTAACAGATGAATGAAAAAGCTCGGGATACAGTTGTCTACGGACTGCAAAAAAAAACTGGAGTATAAAAAACTATAAAGGACAATTCTTTTAAATTACTTAATAGATAAGAATTATGTCAATAAAGAAATTTATTTCAGGAAAAATTAATGACTAATACCAGGTCAAGTGATCCATCCGATACATTTTTCAATTCCTTTTTTTTCTCAGTATTATTATTCCATATAATATGATTGGTAGAATTTACAGGCTAATGAAGAAGATAAGCGCGTTTATGGAGTAACCACTAGAGCATGTTGTTTGAATACGCTTATGGGTGGAATTTTTATTCAAATTTATACAACGCTTATTGACGTGGTATAGCCGCTGCGCAGCATATATATTATAGTTGCACGCATGGGGTCGGCTCGACTGAGGAGGGCCACGCTCTCGCAAAATACCAGTGTTAAATAGCAGCTTAATGTTGCTATGTTTTTGTATGGTGAGTTTAGAGAACCGAAAACCTTTTACTGTAAACGAGGTATTCCATCTTAGTCCTCAGGGTTGAGCACGCATCTACATTTTGAGTCTTAATGGAGGATAAATGTAGATGTCTATAAACCACAGCATCCACTTACCATCATGTGGACTGTGTGCTCGTTTGTCACTTATTATATAAATGGAAACCTGAAGCTATTAAATAAAGAATAATTATTATTATAATTGGGATACAATTGAAGATGATATAGTAACATTGATAGATATACATACAATTAAAAAATCATGCAGTCAAATTGAGAATCTCCTTTTTTTAATACGTTTAAAACTTTATGGGATAATATCAACTGGAGTTAGGGCTAAAGTAATCAACACTGCAACATGCACTATATTTGGTATTATCTTTCTGTAAACTAAAATAAAATTGCATTTAAATAATACCTAATACACTATAGACATAGCAAAAAAAATTAATTTTATTTCGTTGGATGAGCACGAAATAAGAAACGTGACGTCAGTAATTCCTTTCTTATAAGCTTCACTTATTCTCCTTTTTTCTATCTCGCAGAACTTCTCGAGTACACGTATGTATATGACAACCGCATGATATTGGTGTATTATATTTCTAATATTTTGTTGACTACCTACTGCCCCGCGGATCCACCTGCATAAAACATAAAGTGCTTAATGTCCATTATCCAACGGTAACTTTTATTTCCACTCTTTTCTAAACTGATGGTAAACGGTGCTAAAGGACTAAACAGTAAATTACACTTTCTTCGCGTAACACAAACCTGTACACTCTTGCCATGAAATCACCCAAATTGTAATCAAATGGAAAGACATACGCTGGAAAATTATACCACTCTTTTGTTTGTGCAACGAAATATGAAAAACGGAAAGTATCCCATATACTTAGTATTCAGAAACTGTGTGAGTGCCAAATTAAAAAGAATCTTAACGCAGGATTGAGCAACTAATATCCGAACATCATCACAAACTTTTACGTAACATAATATTAGTATCGATAAACACACAAATTAATTTTCACTTGTATCCGTGTATCATTTATTGATGTTCGCAGTAAACAGACCTCACTTTTAGTAACTAAGATCTGGTTAAATAGGGTTTAGCGAAATTAAGATAAAATTGATTCTTCAGTGCTACACTGAGTTACAAACTCTAGCCAAAAATAAAAATTTTATTTAGTTGTATACACTCATAAAGCGACACAAAACCAAAAAAATATACAAATTTTTAACGAGCAGAAACCACAATAAAGATAGAGTAAACGGTAAATACATCGCTTCATAAAATGGCTGTAGTGTTACCGGTTAACTAACTAATACTAGAAATAACTAATAAATAAAATATCAAAGCAAAGTAACACTATTCCTAAAAGGCGTTTAGTTTAACGATCCTGCAGCATACTAGAAAACTGGAAACGGACTCGAAAATAGCTTGTTCGTGGTTACACATCAGCTTGCATGTTTGAATTGAAAACAGCAGTTTGTCTTTTCATTCCGTTACAGACGCTTTGTGTACTTTCGGATATTTTGATTTGCTATTAGTAGTTTAATTGAAGATAATTATCTTCGCTGTTGTATTTTCATTAAAGTTGGTACGAGGTTTTCTCACTTTTTGGTATAAGAGGAAGCAAATGAGAACATCTGCAAAACTAGACAAGTTGCATGTTACCGTCGTTTTAGAAAGGAGTAGGCACTTTTCATGAACGTCCTTAAACTCATTTATTTAATAATCATTTATGTAAAATATGACTTACCATACACCTTCAGTGCACTCACATTGCCCCTAGATTCATGCCAGTATAATATCAGCGTTCCCGTCCGTGCTCTTGCATTTCCATTACACTATTTGCGACTTAATATATTTGCACTACTAATGTACTGGAGCCAGTTTCCCTTATCGTTCGAGCACTTACGTCTTCAGTACACCTTCAGAATACTTGCGCAGCTATGACACTTTTAGTACTCGCTCATTGCCACTGCACCTGTATCAGTGCACTACTGGGGCTCAAGTATGGACTTGTATATGGATACTCGCACCTTCTGTACGCCTTCAGTACTCTACCGAGTATAATTAGTAATTATATTCATTATACTAAAATTCTTTTTGTAAAGTTTAATTTCATAAGCTTTAATTACAGTACCCAAATATTGATTACCATAACAAAATCTTCACATCGCGTTTTTCGCTCTATATTATCGGCATAATAACAAAGTTAAGCAAAATAAGTAATTTGTTAGTATAACAGTTTCCAAACTAAAAAAATTGAATTTGACTAAAATATACTATTGAGTCTGAAAGTTAAAGCTTTAAAAATACTTGAAACATAATCGTTTACACATTACGTTCTTTTATATTTCTGTTTTATTACCTTTTTCGTATCCTATTAAATTGAGCTGCGCGTTGAATGCAAAATGTGACAGTGGAGCGATCGCATTACAATTGCAAAGTGGCCGTTTCATTGTCCTATAACACAGAAGAACATTTGATTTTCATATCTTGACGTTGTTAAGGTTATAAAATTTTGTTGGCAATCTCTGAAGCATTCCATCTTAGTGAAAGGGTAAACAGGGTAGTAAGGAAAAAACGCATCAGCATTTTGTTTCTTAATCGAAGATAGATGTGAACGTCTATGGGCCACATCATCCACACTCCATCAGGTAGACTGTGCCCGTTTGTCACCTATTATTCTATAAAAACACCATTAAAGTATGTACAAAATATGGTAAAATGAACACTAAAGTAAACAATTTAGAGTATGATTGTGATTTTGAGAATATGATTTTACGTGGTAGAAACATGCTGCGCTATATAATTGTATAGTTGTAGCACGAATGAATCGGCTCGACCAGGGAAGGACCACGCTCTCACAGAATACCAGCATAAAATAGCTAAATTCTGCAGTGTTTTGTATGGTGAGTGTAGAGGACCAGGCCCTTACTTGACAAAGGCATTCCATCTTAGTCCTCACTGCTGACAACGCATACTTATTTTGATTTGCAAACGAGGATAGATGTAGATGTCTATGGGCTACAGCAACCACTTACCATCAGGTGGACTGTGTGCTCGCTTGTCACCCTTATCCTATATATATAAAAAACAATCTGTTGCTGAATACAAAATCTTAACTATAAATACGCCTTACATAACTCAGTGTCAGATGTCAGTTGGCTTGGCCAGTTACTTTGCTACTTCGTCGCGACTCCAGAGTTCAATTCCAGCTGGAGCCAACATTCGTGCAAAATCGTACTTTATCGGTTTCAGGTTCTGGGTGTATTGTGAATGTCCCAGTCTCTATTACCGGTGCACAATTTACCACAATACATTTAGTACGAGTTGGTAAAGACAAATGAGTGTATCAGTAAGCACGCGTGTAGCATTTATCACGCGCAGTGGAAATTTTCCAAATGTATGTGTGTTGTTGCTACAGTCGATACCCGTATAGAAAATTTCTCATCTCAGTACAGGAATGTTTATGGCATGTTTATAACAAGCATTCTTTTAGTTTTATCACTTTTAGCAATCGATATTAAGTTCAATTTTAATACTCAATTAATTGATTTTAATAAGAAATGTTTATGTGTTTGCTTCTGAAGAAAGTAATAAGCGATCACGAAAGCTACGATTGGTTTTGAATGATTACACTTATTTGAGACAGAACTTTATTCACTTTAACAATTTGCTCGGAACAAGTTGATCCAATGAATAATTAGATTAAGCGATGAAATGAGTTTACTGAATGCGCTCAAGCACCTATTAGACAAAACAAGAACTTTGATAATAATAGCTTCTGGACGTAGCTATTTATATATTATTTATAGTTTTGATATATATCAATTTGATAATATAAATATTTCCTTTTTAATGACTATGTTGTATTTTAGCGGTGTAAAGAACCTTGACTCTATTTATCCCTGGATCTCATAAGAGACGACTATAGGCAAGGCCGTAAAATCTTCATTTCCATCGATAATAAAATGTCGTATAACCATACTGCTTTTTGCAAGACGTAAAATACCTACCGAAAACTGGAAACAGCGGAAGTTACGAGAGGTATGGTACTGCGAGCGTGGCGATCAAAGCAAATCCTCCCTTTTTATAAAATATGGGTAATAAACGAACACACAGTCCACCTGATGGTAAATTGGTATTGTGGCCCATAGACATCTTCAATTAAGAATCAAAATGCAAATGCTTTGTCACCCCTGAGGACTAACATGGAATGCCTCATTGCAGCAGCAATGGACTGCTATTTTACGCTGGTATTATATGAGAGCGTGGCCCTTCCCTGGTCGAGCCGATCCAGAACCCTACCACGAGCCCCATGTCGAGCTTTTATAGGCTGGTAAATTTAAAGTCTACAGTTGAATTAAGGACTATTGAATGATGCGATTTCAAATCGGAAAAATTGTAATTTTACGGCTCTTGCTACAAAACCCTATAAGAAACGGGAGGCTGCAAGAGTTCATCAAATACCAAACCGTTTTGAGGTTTGTTTAAAAGTTTAATTGAAGAAGTCTTTGCTTTATTAAGGTCAATAAATTTTTCTTTTTTCCCATATTTTCATCTTGGCAGACTACTAAAGTTCAATAAATTCAGAAGTCAGTGGGCTGCAGAAAACTGGTTATTAAAAACCAACGCAATTAAAGAGGAACTTTACAAAACTATTTCGGGGAATAAAGAATACTATTTGAATGGAAAGTAATATTTAAACATAACATAACATGTCATAAACACTCACGCCTGTCACCCAGAGGGGTACGCAGAAACTACGGACTTCAATTTGGCACGACCCTGAGACACCTCTTTTGCCTCCTTTACGTTCATATACCTACGCATACATGTTCGTCGGTTAAGGTTATTCTTAATCTTCTGCGACCCTTCCCGACTCTGCCCTTCACTTCTGCATCATAGACTTGCTTTGTCACTCTTTCTTCGTTCATTCTTTCTACATGACCAAGTAATATTTAATTTGGCCTAAATTAAACGCTTTAGTCCTGAATAAGTTTTAGTTTCAAAAATATGTTAATAACAAGCGGATTATGGAAGATGTCATAAAAATATCATGATGTTTTTAAGGGAAAGGGTGCTAAGAATCTTCGGTGGAGGTTCGGTTGCCACCTACGACGACTCGACCTGGCAACTTAAAACGCACGCACTCTGAGGACTGTAGAGAAGATCCTGGAGCTGGAAGAAGAGATAGACAAGTTGCGCTGGAATATTATAGGATTATACGAGGTCCGAAGAGAGGGGAGGACACGGTAATCTCAAATCCGGCAACTTGTTCTATCACGGGAGGACGACCATCTGCCCCAAGGAGGTGTCGGATTTATCGTCCACAAGTCTCTCGTTAACAACGTTAAAGATTGGGAGTGTGTCGACGAGAGTTGCGTACCTTATACTCAGAATCACCAAATGGTATTCGCTGAAGGTTATACAGGTTTACGCACCAACCTCTGCACATCCCGATGAGGAGGTGGAGGAAATGTATGAGGATATCTCTAGAGCCAAGAATTCCTCCAAAACCCACTATACGGTGTTAATGGGAGACTTCAACGCAAAGCTAGGCACAAGAGAGAACGGTGAGCTGAAAGTAGGAAATTCGGATTAGCAACGGAACCCAAGGGGCCAGCAGCTGGCCGACTTCATGGAGAAAGAGGACTTTTATGATGAACTCTTTCTTCCAGAAGCGGCGCCACAGGAAGTGGACGTGGTCGAGCCCCGACGGTTCGACAAAATGAGATTGATTTCATTATGACGACTAGACGCCAACTGTTCAGTGATGCTTCAGTGATTGCGAGGGTGAAAACTGTAGCGATCACCGAATGGTTAGAGGCACACTGAACCTAAACGTTAAGTTGGAGAGGTCTCGTCTAATGAATTCAACGCTTCGTCCCCTCGTGCTCTAATCCAAAGTCCCGAAACCTTTCAGCTCGAGTTACAAAACCGTTTTCACTGCCTAGAAGATTGCAATGCAGTGGGCGATATGAATTACAAGCTCGTGGAAACTGTCCACGCGGTCAGAGCTAAGTTTTGTAAGACTCGCCGCAGAAGAACACAAAACTCCGATCACACTCTTAATCTTATGGCTGTTAGACGGGAAATGAAGCTGCAATCTTCAGTAGATTTGATAGCATACAGGCAACTGAACAGACAGATCTCCAAATGCATGCGGCGGGGCTTACGCAACTTTAATACTGCTCGTATTGAAGAAGCGATCGAGCGGAACCAGGGCTCCAAAGTCTTTGCTAGAGATCTATCTGCCAGAAAGAGCCAACTGTCGAAGCTGAAGACCGAGTGTGACAGCGTCGTTTCCGGGACACTTGAGATTTTGAGTGAGATTGAGAGGTTCTATGGGCAGCTGTACATCATCGTTGGAGCCACACGCAAGTGTGAGTAACAATCCAAGAGCAAGTCTTATCCGACACTATTCCGATGATATTCCGGACGTCAGTCTGAGCGAGATTAGAATGGCTCTCCAGCACCTTAAAAACGGCAAGGCCCCAGGCGAGGATGGAATTACAGCGGAGCTTCTGAAAGCGGGTGGAAAACCGGTACTTGAAGTACTTCAAGCTCTTTAATTCCGTCCTTCATGGTGGCACTACACCGGAGGCGTGGAGCAGAAGTGCGGTGGACTTGTTCTTTAAGAAAGGCGACAACGCTCTCTTGAAGAACTACAGACCGATTTCCTTCTGAGCCGCATCTACGTGCTGTTTTCGAGAGTCATTACGAATCGTCTTGCGTGCAGACTCGACGACTTCCAGCCTCGAACAAGCCGGTTTCGAAAAGGCTTTAGCACCATAGACCACATACATACCCTTCGGCAAATTGTACAGAAGTTCGAAGAGTACAATTTGCCACTATGTCTGGCGTATGTGGACTGTGAGAAAGCCGTTCGAAATTCCGTCGAAATTTGGGCGGTGCTGCATTCCTTCAGCGGTGCCAAGTGGACTGTCGGTATATGGAGGTGCTGAAGTGTTTGTACAATAGGGCTGCGATGGCTATCCGAGTACAGAACCAGAGTACGAAACCTATCCAACTGCAGAGAGGTGTAAGACAGGGTGACGTAATATCCCGTAACTCTTCACCGCTGCATTGGAGGACGTTTTCAAGCTACTGGACTGGAAAGGATACGGTATTAATGTAATGGCGAGTACATCACTCACCTTCGATTTGTCGACGATATAGTCCTTATGGCAGAATCGCTGGAGGACCTAAGCACTATGCTCAATGACCTCAATAGTGTCTCCCAACGGATAGGTCTCAAGATGAACATGGACAAAACAAAAATCATGTTTAATGTCCATGTCACACCTATGCCGGTAGTTGTTGGGAGCACTAAGCTCAAGTTGTTGATGAATATGTTTACCTGGGACAAATAGTCCTACTACGTAAGTCCAACTTCGACTGAGAGGTCAATCGACGGATTCAACTCGGCTGGGCAGCGTTCGGAGATTACGACCCATTTTCTCGTCAGGCATACCTCAAAACCTAAAACGAAATTGTACAACCAGTGCGTGTTGCAAGTGATGACATATGGAACTGAGACGTGGTCCTTCACTACTGGCCGTATGAGGAAGCTCAAGGTCGCTTAGCGAACTATGGAGAGGGCTATGTTCAGGGTTTCTCTGCGTGATAAACTTAGAAATGAGGATATCCGCAGTAGAACCAGAGTAACCGACATAGCCCAAAGGATTAGTAAGCTTAAGTGGCAATGGGCCGGCCATATAGCTCGAAGAACCGACAACCGTTGGGGAAGAAAGGTTCTCGGTGGCAGCCTCGTACCGGCAGGCGAAGTGTGGGCGTCCCCCACTAGATGGAGTGACGACCTGGTAAGACATGCAGGAAGTCAATGGATGCAGGTGGCTCGGGACCGTGCTGTGGCATTCCGTGGGGAGGCCTATGTTCAGCAGTGGACTTGTGAAGGGCTGTAATGATGATGATAATGATGCATAAGTTATTAGTTATATGTACATATACATACAGTCATATTTTTCCAGAAACCGTTAATAATTTGACAAAAACCACGAGTTAAGCTACTTCTTTTACCAACTAAACACTTTGACGAATTTCGTTTTGTACATAATTCACTAATCACATATTTACTTACTGTAGCTCAACTAAATACCAACCATCAAACCCTTGCATCAAACTAGCATCAAACTGCACAATTTAATTTAATTTTGAGAATGAAATGGCGTGTCGACTTAACATGCGGTGTCAATGTTTTACGTACTTCAACTTGTTAAAACATTGAATAAAACTACTTTACGGATTATATCGCGTTTAATTAACTTATTTTTATTTTTATTAATGTCCGACGTTAATACAATATAAGAAATCATTATGTAAATTTAAGAAATCATTTTGTTAAAACATATTATTATGTTGTGATTATAATTGTATGCATGTTCCTTTTTTAGGTTCTCTAGTTTAACAATAAGGAACTGTTATAGTTTCGCCATGTATGTCTTTTCGTCCATCCGTCCGTCAGTCCGTCCGTGGTTTTACTCAGAGACCCTAGGTGCTACAAATCTGTAATAATATAAGCGGGTTGGCAACCGCAGTGTTTTTATTTTTTGAGTTGGTATCAGGAAGATGCTGTTGTCCATCTCCTGTTTCATTTTTCCTCTGTCACTTCTTGTGACACCCAGGACGATATGGGGTAGTGAATATTCTTACATCGTCACTACGCGGTTACTCAATTACAATGCGATCTACAAATTATTTTTATTTTTCATTTACCAACTAATTAAAAGCAACGGAGGGAACAAAGGAACTGTGCCTGTGCTATGTTTTATTCTGTTTTTAATGAAATTAATTACCCGCTGCAGTTTAGCGTTAAGCTGTTATACTTGTCCTTTATGCATAGCCAGCCTTAAGTGATGCCAGCATGAAGTGAGTATTTTGTAGAACTGACAATTTTATTGTAATTTACTTCAGAAATTGTTTGCTGTACGACAATTATTTTAAAAATTATATGTGTAAACAATTGAAGTTCCTTAATCCAATTTGAGAGCTGATGTATCATGAAGCTCGATTTATTCACTCTTTTCTTATAACTGGTGCAGTCTTGTACCAATTTCTGTCATTGTCAATGAAGTTGAAGTGCAGGATTTTACCGTATAGTGCGACGTTTGTGTACATTACTTTATTTAATACAAATGTTGGTGCTTGTGTGTTCATTTATAGATTTGACCTAAATATACGAATATATAATACTTCAACAAAGGCTTCCAAATGTATTTTATATAAAATTGATGCGACGAACGATCATACAGTCGACCTGATGTTAAGTGGCTACTGCAGTCCATGAAAACCACAGCCAACAAAGAAAGCTACAGATGTGATTTGTCCGTGTGCAACTCCTACGCGCACTGACACTACATTGTCTGTCTTCAACTCTTGGTCGATGTATTGTAATAAATTGTGCACGATTAATAGACACTGTTACTACAATACTTCCTAACCTTCAACCAAAATTTACGATTTAGCACGAATTTTGACTTCGGCTAGAATTGAACTCAGGACATGCGACGAAGTATCCAAGTGACTGCACAACTTACTATGACATTGAAATATATATATATAAAGCATAAAGCGTACTATTTATTATAAGGAATTTATTTTACCACAATATAAGCATAATTAATATTCACAAAATTGTATAATACTCTCAAAGTTGCATGCTTCGGGGTTCATTTTAACCATATTTTGTGCTGAATATTTACAAAGTTTCGTGCAGGTGCATAGAATAGGTATTAACGTGGTATACAATCAAATGAAGTTCGTGGATTTTTTAATTAACGTGTGAGATACACTCTTAACTTACTAAAGTTGCTTGTATAGTAAATTTTGATTTATGATGATGTTGATAAGTCGTCGGTCGGCAGTCGTAAGTGCTACACGCTTTTAATAAGTAAATCGGATTACTTCAAAGTACCTACAATGTCCAAATGTGATATCTGCAAAAATCATTTACAAAATCTCTTCCCGGATTGAAGTGTAGTAAGTGTGAAAAAATTGTGCATCTTAACACGAAATGCAGTGGCTTGACAAACAAACAAATCGCAGCACTGAAGGCGGCCTCCAGCTTGGAGTGGACTTGCCTTGATTGTCAGCAGGAATCACCGAGACGGAACTCATCTATTGTAATCCAGAAGAAGACGATGAAGAAGAGGATAAACGCGTTTTAATAAACTCAAAAACTTGTTGAGTTCAATAAGTAAGGAAGTTGAAAAGCAATAAAAAGTGAAATGCGGAACTGAACGAGTCTCTACAGTTTCATAGTGCTAAGCTAGAAGTAGTCGAATGTATAGATGCATTTAAACAAACCATTAAAGTTCTAGAACGAAAAATATAGAGCTTACTAATAAGAACAACAATTTGGAAACGCGGTGAGGTGCCCTTGAACCAACTGCAAAAATTAGAGCAAGAAAAACTTACAAATTGCATAGAAATATCAAATGTTCCCTACCAGCCCACAGAAAATGCCAAAACTGGTGGAAAGCATCGCTCTGAAACTCAACAGCCCTCGAAGGAATAAAAAGTATTCGAAGACTTCCTGGAAAAAAGACCATCCGGCGAACATAAAGGTAGAATTTCAAGACGAGCTTTCACAAGAGAAATGGATATCAGCAGCAAAATCCACTAAGACTACCGTAGCAGATATCTATCCTACAGAAAAGAACAGCAATAATGTCGTGTACATCAGAGGAGCAATGACAAAATATAATAAAATTATATTGTGGCAGACGAAGCAGGATTTAAAAATAACCAGAATTATAAGTATGTATGGTTTAAGAAGGATATGTAAAGGCACGTAAGGATGACGGTTCAAAATTTATACATTGAAAACCCTGCATGATCTAAATGTTCTAACTAAGCTTTCTTAAATTTGTACTTATCCATATACCTAGCCGTAAGGTCTAAACTCATTTTATAATTGAATTATGTTAGATGACATTTGTGAGATATCTGACTGCCTAAATATAAATCAATTTCTAAAAGATATTCCTAATTACCATGTTAATCTATTGTGCATTCATTTTAATATCAGATCCCTAATTAAAAATTTCACAGCACTTGAACAATTAATAACGTCAAATAAACCTATAGATGTCGTAATTCTAACTGAAGTTAATGTAATGGATAATACTAGCTGTTTGTTTCATATCAATGGCTATCAAATGTTTACGGCGTTAAGAAAAACTAGAAGGGGTGGCGGTATAATCATTTACGTCAGTAACAAACACAAATGCAACATAAAAACTATAAAAACAAAACACTTTGAAAACATATTACTAACAATCACCACTAACTCAAATTACATTACGAATATATGTGCCATATACCGCCCTCCCAGCTCGAGTAAAAACCTTTTTATTGACGAACTCCTAAACCTAATCGACAATTACTCTTGTGACACAGACTTATACTTACTAGGCGATATAAACATTGATCTGAAATTAGACAATCCTGCAAAACATAAATACAACAACATGTTACACAGCCTAGGTCTTTTGTGCGGGATCACAGCATACAAGGATCGAACTAAGTAATGGAAGGATAAGTAAAACCCGCATAGATCACATTTACGCACGATCCCGTACACAAGACTTATACACAGCGGCAATCGGTACGACACTGGCCGACCATTGGGCGGTTATAATAGCCACGTCGGACCACGAACACAGGCTGTCCCAACATATAAAATATGTTTAAATAATAAAAAATTGAATTCACTGTAAGAACAGATAGATTGGGCGCCCACTTACGACATGACCTGCCCTTTAAATATTTACAACTATATTTATACAAAATTTACAGAATGCTTTAAAAATCAGAATATTCAATCAAAATTAATACTAAAAGTACATGAATTAATAACAACTGGATAAATAATAAAATCATCAAGGCCTGTGAGTATAGGGATAATTCATTTCTTCAATGGATAAAAATACAAATAATATGATTTTAAAATTAAAATACAATAAAGCTAGAAACAATGCCAATGCATTCATAAAATCGTCTATAGATGAAGGCTTAGAACGCTCTTTTGGCAGCAATAACAACTCATCGAAAGACGTTGCAAATAAATTCGCTACATTCAATAATAATGTCAAACAAATAATATCAAATGTCCCGAACCATTGCTCGACAAAAACTTATGCAGTATCAACAAATGAGATTTAGGTCTGCAGAACCAAATCAATAACAAAAATACTAAAATCTCTTAATAGTAACAAAACTCCCGGTAGATAGGATAAGACCATTGATGTAAAAAGATATGTGACAAAATTTCTTTAACCATTGCTAAACTTATAAACGCATGCATTCTCACTGGCAAATACCCAAAATTACTAAGACCGGCATTGTGAGACCAATTCATAAAAAGGTAGCCAGGCGGACTACCTCAACTATAGACCAATAACCATATTGCCTACGATCAACAAAGTAGTAGAAAAATATGTAGAACTCAAATACAACACTTTTATGCCAATAATAGTATACTAACTTGCAACCAATACGGTTTCAACCACATAAAAGCACGATTCAACTGCTCAACTTTCACTGACAGTATTTATAACCACTTAGATAAAAGGGCATATATTGGTCGTCTTCGTTGACTATAGTAGGGCATTTGATACTCTCAGACATGACAAGCTTCTAAAAAGCTTGAACGACAGTGGGGTCAGAGGTAATCTACTAACTTGGTGAAAACTACTTACATGATAGAAGCTATCAAGTTAGGGTCAATAATGTAGATAGTTTCTCAGTTTTAGCAACCGAAGGCACTGCCCAAGACTCCGTCTTAGGACCCTTACATTACCTCACCTACGTAAATAATCTCTCAAACGCAATAAAACAGTGTGACCTGTACCAGTTTGCGGACGACACATGTTTAGTTGCCACAGGACGAAACATAGAAGATGCCCTTACTCGACTTCAAAGCGATTTTGACATATTAGTAAAATGGTCTCATGATGTTGGACTTGTACTTAATTCCAATAAAACCAAACTAATTTACATCAGCTCTAGTAAAACAGAAGCACTTTTAGATTAAAACTTATAGCACACAACCATCAATGTCTACATCTAAAACGATCAAATAACACTCTGCAATGTAACTGTGACACCATAGAACAAGTAAGTAAATACACATACCTTGGACTCGTAATCGACGATCGGCTAAACTGGAAGGAGCATATTAACCATGTGAGTGACAAACTAAGGGTAATATTAGCCAAATTCTCAATTATAATATCTAAAATACCTTATAAAACACTTCTACTACTCTATAAGTCCCTGGCTGGGTCTATAATATCCTATGGGTTGTCCAGTTATGGAAGAACCTCTAAAACACACCTAGACAAAATTTTTCACTCCAGCTACGTATACTAAAACGAATAGTTCCTATAAAAATAAAATATTCCTTTAATATGATAAGATTACCGTAAGCTCTTTGCATTTTGTAAAATTTTACCAATTCATGAAAAAGTAGAACTTACTCTTTTATCACAATATTATTTTACTGAAAATCTACAAAACTACAAAAATTATTCAATCCGTAGACAAGATAACCTTAGACTACAACTACCTTCTTATAATAACCTGTATGGTAAAAGACGACTAAATTACATAATACCTTACCTAATTAACGTTATACCTAATGCTATTAGAAAAATAACATATAAAAATCTAAAAAATCTTGAAACAATATTTTTACAAATAATAAACAAAAATACACATAACATACATCAGAATTTTTAAGCATTACTTACACAATAATACACATTAACTAATACATTTGAACATAATTATATCTATCTACATAATAGGAATTAATAAATTCACGTATTCATATACATAATATAAACACTAAAATATTATTATTTATAATATGAAAACAAAATTATCCACATACAAAACATATACATAAAATAAACATATGTAATAAATAATAAACTAACAACACTATATAATAATAATCACAAACCACACTTTATACATCATTCTGTAGAATAAAAAGTATCAATTAATGAAGACAGTACTGCATAGGAACGTCCACAAAGGTTTTACATAACTTTATTTTATGATATACCCGCATGGTGTTTATAAAATGTGTGGCTGTCTTATGATTGTTTCTTAAATATGTATATATGAAGTGTAGACAAATATTGTTATAAATAGTTTTAATCTTTATTATTGTATATCGATGGCGTGGGTGTACGGTAAAACTCAAAAGAGTTTATGTTTACACCTTATTAATTGTTATACTTCCTACTGTCTATGAAATAAATAAATAATAAAATGATTTACATGCCATTTGTAGCAACCTAAAATGGTACTCACTTAACTTGAACTCGACTCTAAAGCTGATGAATTTTAATGATGGTGGTAATGATATATTTTAAAGAACATTTTATATTATTGACGAGTTTATATTACAAAATTTGACGGTAATGCTTCAGATATTTCAAACGAAAATACCGATAACCTCAACAACGTCTAAATAGGAAAATGAAATATTATTCCGTGTTATAGGAGAATGAAAACGTTGTAATGCGACCGCTTGACTTTCTACATTTTGCATTTAAGCCGCGGCTCAATTTATTAAGATATAATAATGAGGTACTCAAATAGAAACAGAAAAGAGTGTAATGTGTAAACAATTATGTAAAGTAATAACAAAAAGTAGTTATAAGATTAAATATCATATATTTATGACGCACATGAGCTGGCAGCGGATGACAATCCATCACCCCATTTAATCGGGTGTCGTTAAGGTGACTAAGGGAAATGCCAGCAATGTTTATGGCTTTCAATAGATGGCAGTAAGATCACCCCCATTCAATCCATTCCTACCCAGTAACGGCAACAGGCTTTATTAGACTTCGCTCTTTCTTGGATCTGTTAAATTTTAAGCTTAGGTGAGGTCGAAAATTTCGAAATATTTTGCGTAAATATATACACTGCCGGTGCTTCGCCCTTTTCTTTGCAAAATCCTGTAAAATTTCCATATATACAATAATATTGTAATTAACATTATCTGCACTAATTTTATTTAATAATATATAAGAGAATAGAATAGAATAATTTGTTATTCAATATAGATTACATGTGTAATTCTTATTGAAAGTTATTTTTTACTTTACCACTAGTCCGAAAAAAAACCTCTGTCCTGGGAAGAACCAGCAAGAAACCCAGCGGGACTTTTTAAAGTAAATTTTACAATGGTTGTACAAACTATTTAAGTACAAAATTTATTTTAGAAACTGCTTGGAAGCGATCACCTCATTCCCAGGGGTTATTATCAACCATGTATTCATTTATACTATAATAACCCTTTTTATACAGTTTCAGCTTAACAAAACATTTAAACTTGGTAATAGAGAGAGCCTGTACACTTTCCGGGACCTTGTTGTAATAGCGTATACATTGCCCCAAGAATGAATTACTGACTCTGTGGAGTCGAGAAACTGGTATCACTAGCTTGTGTTTGTTCCTAGTGTTTACAGAATGTATATCACTTTTTTTACTAAAACTACCTTTGTTTTTGTGAACATACATTAAATTTTCGTAAATATACTGAGAGGCCAAAATTAATATAATATATATATTTCGTTAAATTTATCTCTAAGAGACTCTCTCGGTTTTAGGTTGTAAATAGCTCTTATGGCCCTCTGTAAAACAAAATAGTTTCTGAATCAGTTGCATTTCCCATAGCAAAATCCCATAAGACATTATGCTATGGAAATAACTGAAATAAACTAATCTAGCTGTCTCGACACTAGTGAGACCTCTAATCTTTTTTACAGCATAGGCTGCAGAACTTAGTCTGCTTGCTAGTTTGGATATATGGGGGACCCACTGAAGCTTTGCGTCGAGTGATGCCAAGAAAAACAGTGGATTCAACAGGGCTCAGTTCTTCCCCATTTAAAAACACATTGGTACCCAGATTTTTACATTCGTTGTTGTAAATTTAATACAGTTAGTTTTATTTCCGTTTAAATGTAGATTATTAACGTTAAACCAATGCACTAATTTTGATATAGCATTATTCACTTCGTCGCATTTAAATGATTGACGTTTAAGTTTAAAAATCAAGGAAGTATTGTCAGCAAATAATACTATATCATGATTATCCCTAAAAGGAAGCTAAGTCATTAATATATACTAGAAATAGGAATGGGCCGAGAATCGAGCCCTGAGGACACCATTAGTACAGGTATTAAATGCGAACTATCATTAATGATTAGTGCTTCTTTATCTTTAAAATAAGGTGCGTTCTATAGGCACTAAAATATCTAAGTTTTGTGTAAAAATGAAAGCCTAAGAACCAGTCGCAGGTTCTCGATGAAGATTCACAATGCTTTCATGAATTCTCCGCAGCCTAACGCTGACATGTTTTCAACATGTCAAGATAAAAGCGATATCAAAATTGGGAAAGCTAAATAGGTGAAAATTTTAACCTTGCGTGATTTTCTTCGATAAACAATATTTTATCTATAATTGATGATTAGAAAAGCACGTGATCATTGATAAGTAAAACACCTCATTTATTTTTTGACATCGTAAGGAACGCACTGATTGTCCGCTGTGATAAACAAAGTGACAAAATCTAATACTGATTAGACATTAACTACATTGTTGTCAAAACACAGACAAAAAGGAAAATTTCTATTATGTTATTCTAGCATTGAATAATTAAATATTCTATAGATACAGATGCTACACTACATGTGCGATGAAAGAACTTTAAGGAGAAAATACCATGCAACCACCCAAACGAAAAGCTTCTTTGTCGCTTCTCTGCGAATTTCTGTGCGTGCAATAAATAAAAAGTGTCCGGATTATAAACTCGAGAGTCACACAGTACCTTTCAATAAAAACAGGTTATAATTAGTATCACAGATGAGGATAGTTTCCTTAGCAGTGTAAGTTTTCCTTCCGATTCAATAACATAATAAGTGGTGACTTATAAATATTCGCTTGTGAGTGCATTAGTTTCATGTTTTTTACAGTAACACTGATAACTGACCACTATCGCATATCATCCTGTGGGTCTCGTAAGAGGCGACAGAGGGAAACTAATCAGCTACCCATCAGCAGCGTCTTCCAAATAACGACTAAAAATAAAAACATGTGTGAGCGACGTGGAACACTCGGTTGGAACGCAGTTCCTTTCGTAGTATATTGTTATTGATAAAATATTGTATTATTAATTAACAAATACAAATAAATGAATTACTAGCGTCTATTAAAGTCAAGCATCATTTAAAATAAAATAATATTTCTTTATACTACGTCAGTAGGTTTCGTGATGGAAAAATCTTACACTTTTCTCTTTCTTCTCTTATTCGTTCCAAAAATTACGGTTTTCAACCTGCTCGCCAAGTGTGCAACTATGGCAAATATGATTTAATTCTAGAAGGGTAAGCTTATGTTCAGTAGTGGACTTTATTAGGCGGTAACGGTAACGGATGACAGGCCACGTCGATGTAAGACATTGAGTATTAAGATTGAAGAAAAATCAAAGGAATAACTTTAATTCCTAAATTTTCAATCCCATCAGTGCCCCTGTGGTAGCAGCGTCGACAAGTTTGGGCTCTACGAACTTACATGTAAGAAAAGTGCTGGTAAGTTTTCATGGCACCGTTCTTTGAACGATGTCATCCGAAGGGCTCTTGTTACTATAAATGTTCCCTCGGTTTTAGAGCCTTGTGGAATATTTAGAGACAATTGCGGGATACTCTACGGTATGACATTGGTCCCTTGGCAGGGAGGTAAAGCCCTAGTGTGGGATGCTACTTGCGTAGACACTTTGGCGGGTTCTCGTCTCAGGGTACCTCGTTCAGAGCCGGGGCGTCTGAACTAAGTAAGTGGCGCAAATATGAGTCAGAAGCGATCGGGCGGAACCAGGGCTCCAAAGTCTTTGCCAGAGATCTGTCTGCAAGACATAGCCAACTGTCGAAGCTGAAGACCGAGTGTGGCAGCGTCGTTTCCGGACACCTGATATTTTGAGTGAGATTGAGAGGTTCTATGGGCAGCTGTACACGTCAACGTTGGAGCCACACGCAAGTGTGTGAAACGATCAAAGAGCAAGTCTTATCCGACACTATTCCGATGATATCCCGGATGTCAGTCTGAGCGAGATTAGGATGGCTATTCAGCACCTTAAAACGGCAAGGCCCCAGGCGAGGATGGAACTACAGCGGAGCTTCTGAAAGCGAGTGGAAAACCGGTACTTAAAGTCCTTCAGAAGCTATTTAATTCCGTTTACCATGGTGGCACTACACCGGAGGCGTGGAGCAGAAGTGCGTCAGTCTAGTTCTTCAAGAAAGGCGACAACGCTCTCTTGAAGAACTACAGACCGATTTCCTTCTGAGCCGCGTCTACGTGCTGTTTTCGAGAGTCATTACGAATCGTCTCGCATGCAGACTCGACGACTTCCAGCCTCCCGAACAAGCCGGTTTCCGAAAAGGCTTTAGCACCATAGACCACGTACATACCCTTCGACAAATTGTAAAGAAGTCCGAGGAGTACAATTTGCCACTATGTTTGACGTATGTGGAGTACGAGAAAGCCTTTGATTCAGTCGAAATTTGGGCAGTGCTGCAGTCCCTTCAGCGGTGCCAAGTTGACTGCCAGTTGGTATATCGAAGTGCTGAAGTGTTTGTATAGTAGGGCTACGATGGCTATCCGAGTACGGAACCAGAGTACGAAACCTATCCATCTGCAGAGAGGTGTAAGACAGTGACGTTATATCCCGGAACTCGTCACCGCTGCATTGGAAGACGTTTTCAAGCTACTGGACTGAAAGGATACGGTATTAACATCAATGGCGAGTACGTCACTCACCTTCGATTTGCCGACGATATAGTCCTTATGGCAGAATCGCTGAAGGTGCCCAAGCACCATGCTCAATGACCTCAATAGTGTCTCCCAACGGATAGGTTTTAAGATGAACATGGTCCATATCACATCTATGCCGGTAGTTGTTGGGGACAATAAGCTCGAAGTTCTTGACGAGTATGTTTACCTGGGACAAAAGTCCGACTAAGTCCAACTTCGACCGAGAGGTCAATCGACGGATCCAACTCGGCTGGGCAGCGTTCGGGAAATTACGGCATATCTTCTAGGTATTATGTATATGGTCAGGTATACCTCAAAACTTAAAAACTAGACTGTACAATCAGTGCGTGTTGCCAGTGATGACCTATGGAACTGAAACGTGGTTCTCTGCGTGATAAACTTAGAAATGAGGATATCCGCGGTAGAAACAGAGTAACCGACATAGCCCAAAGGATTAGTAAGCTGAAGTGGCAATGGGCCGGCCATAGCTCGAAGAGCCGACAACCGATGGGAAAAAAGGTTCTCGGTGGCGGCCTCTTACCGGCGGACGAAGTGTAGGTGTCCCCCACTAGATGGAGTGACGACCTAGTAAGACATGCGGAAGTCGTTGGATGCAGGTGGCTCAGGACCGTGCTTTGTGGCATTCCTGGGAAGCCTATGTTCAGCATTGGACTTGTGAAGGTCTGTAATGATGATGATGACGAAATGTTAATTATAATTTATTCTAATACTTTCAGAAATAATATCCAGTGCTACCAATGAACATCGAACGTGCTATAAATATTAATCTGCAAATATTTTTTCTGAAAGCATTATTACATTACCTCGCGTTTTAAATATGAATTAATTAGCCGCTGCAAAAGCAGTTAATAGTGAGGATTGACGCGACACAACTCACGGTGTACTTAGTTAAGTTGGATAAATGATGTTTTTCATAATATGTACATCAATAAAGCATGCTGCTTCTAATTCTAAAACAGTATCGATAAATGTATACACTACAGTAGGTTTGCTATGAGACAGATTGCTGAGCTTGTTTTTACGTTATGGTCTGTATACCGGGACGTCGTTAGGATTGAAACTTCACTTAAAGCTTCCTTACAGTAAATGTCTCACGGCTGGGCACACTTACTCTCATTTCATGTATGCGAAAGTGTTCCCGTAACCTTGTAATATGCGAATGTAGAACACCATGGGGTTTTATTCGGTGCGAGTCCGAGTATGCGTAAGCAGTCCTTATCCCGCGAGGCGGGTATGCGTAGGCATTACCCCATGCAAAAAGGGATATTTCGCAGCGATCAGCGTCGTCACGTCTGCGTACCGAAACTTCCAACTTTTATTCGTGTTAAATATTTGAACTATTGGTTATACATGTGATGCTAACGACGCTTAGACTTGTCATTTATTTCATTATAGCCATAAAATAAGTTAAAGAATACAAATATAAGTTGAGTTGATGGATTATCCGTCTTCAAAAGAACACAGTTTATGTATCCAATCTGTTGACATAAGCTCTTTCTATTTATTATATGTCCTAAGGATTAGGACATCCCCATTCTGGGAACGTAGGTCAAGTAGAAAAATCATGTCCCACAACTGATCCAGTGAAAATTATAAAAATTCAAATGTTTTCGAAATGTTGCTATTTTGTGAAGAATTAACTTTAACATTTAGCTTGTGTTTTTACCAAACCTGAGCAGAGCACCGTTAAAATAAAAAGAAAGAAAAATATTATTCCGTATTTCATTCCTTTGGCAAAACGGATCTAGCCTGCAGCTAACATGGGCGCTTTTACTTTCCTTTCACAGTTAATTAAAGCTGCGGAGCGTTTCGACTGACGGAAAAGGAACAAAATAGGATGATTTTAGCTTTACTGCCTGATTCTTGAACGCATATAATATGATTTAAATTATTATATAATTTAATTATTGTGCATAGCGTGGCTAGATGTAGTAAAATAGAAATTAATGTAACAGGCTATACGTCTCACTGCTGGGAACAGGCCTCCTCTGATTTCTGAGAGGTTTTAAGGCCATGTCCAGTCATTTAAAAAAATTTACGCCACTCTGCCCAATGCATGTTGGCGAAATTCACATGTCTTCGATTTTTTTTCTTATTTCTCGGACATGCAGGTTTCCTCACGATGTTTTCCTTCACCTCCGTCCAAGTGGTAAATCAGCACTTAAAATTCCAATTAACAATTTCATTGCTGCCGGCGGGCATCGAACCCGGATTTCTCATGTACTGAGAAATTTACAGCGAGCTCTAACCATCTGAGCTACCACGGGTCCTATATTAGTAGTAGTATATTATATATTATATGTAGCTATTGTTTGTATTATTTTTATTTATTGTATTATTTTATTTTTATTTGTAGTATTATTTAATATAACTTACGTAACATTTTGTATATTATTTATAGTAGTAGTAGTATTGTATGCACTAAATTTGCCTTTTCAATATATTTTCCTCTTTGGATCAACTGGAAGATATTTCAGCAAATTATGGAATAAGTAGAACCTTTGTCCAAACTCACTATAAGACTGTTTCTGTATCTTGTTGTGTGTACATAAATAAATAGTAAGAAATGTAGCATTATTGTTTAGACCTCACAGTTAAGAACGTAACTATATATTATGTCTAGACTAGAAAAATATAGTCATGCATCAATTTGATCACTTACAATGTCATGTCCTGTGCGCATGGTGTTAGTATCGCCGAAATAGATTAGAAATACAAATAGTTTGACAGAATTGTACACTTCCCTTGAATTCTGCGCTCCTCCTTTCACCTCCCAATTATTCATACCATCGCAAAGCATATTAAGTCACACAGTAAAATGTTTTCATGGTGTTTATTATTATAAATTATTGACAGGTTACAAATTTGGATTTTTTTTTCAATATACAATCAAAATATTATATTCCTTCTATAATTTACGTTGCTAGTAATAAGTAAAACCTCTCTGACATGACTTAAATATTTATTAAGTTCAACGTCATTAACTCTTGTTCGCCTTCTTATTAAGGAGTCTTTCCGCGACCGTTACTAAGTAAACACCGTAACCGATTGTTCCGCGAGACTTACTCTAAAACAGTGTAAAAACTTAGTGGCTACTGTCAAATTGGTATCTACTTACAGCTAGCTTACAGCCCTCTCTAGTGCCGCAATCCGTTTTTTAATCTCGTCTATAATTAGGGAACTGTGACAAAAATTCATTCCTAAATAATTGCAACCGTGACCTTATGCCACCATCTATCGGATTAGACATAATATTTTATCCAAATATTTTATATTGTTATAAGCTCTAAAGTTCAAAATTGATTTTGGGCAAAAGTCATTAACTTATGTATTATGATATCTAACAGCAGTGTTTAGTATATCAGTAAAAATGTAAGTGCGAATAATTTTCATCATCATTACAACCCATCTCAACTCTTTTCCTAAACATATATAAAAAAAATGTACAACCGACTTCAATATAAATAAAATGAGAACATTATCAATGTAATCGAAGTCAATTAAATACGTATTATTAAGAATAACTCAAAAATCACTGATCATGTCTTCGTCAAATTTCACCACATGAACACTAGCTTTCAAATAAAAAAAGAATCGTCAAAATCGGTTCACCTAGAAAAAATTTCTGAGGTAACACACATAAAAGAACGTCGTTACAGTCGAATTGAAAACCTCCTCCTTTTTGAAGCCGGTTAAAAAGGGCTTAAACCATAGATCCCTGCAGTTATCTAAACATTCTCACATACAACCACAAAAATGCAAAAGGAAACTTTACGCCTAACATTAAGACTTTCAAGTACAGAACCTTCGATTTGTCGACTGTATATTCATTATGGCATAATTGCTGAAGAACCTAAGACCTATGTTCAATATGTATCTACGTAGGTCTTAAGACATAGGTCTTAAGATGAATATGGCAATACTACCGTCATGTGTAACGTCCATTCCACACTTATGCCGGTAGTTGTTTGAAACAATACGCTCGGTTGAGAAGCATTCTGTAAATTGCGACACGTTTTCTTAAAGTTGTAAATATTTACTTAACCAATATCCGCTTAACAAAATAAAATGATGTATCTTACCTAGTTTGAAGAACACCTCCCGCCCTCCCTCAATTGCGTGCACTATCCCCGTCACCACTAATCCCAGCACCACTACTCCCACCACCACTATTCCCACCACCACTACACTAGGAAAGACACACCACCGATGACAATACGACACGTGCTTCGCCTCTACACGAGGCATCTTCAGGTGTAGTAGACTCTACGGTGGCCGACCGCTAAGTTTTAGCGGTCAGACACATTTTCTTATCAAGCATTCCTCAAAACTTGAAAACGAGAGAGTATAACCAGTACGTTTTTGCAGAGATGACGTAATATGCATCTGAGACGTGTTCCTTCACTGTTGGCTGCATGAGGAAGCTCAAGGTCGTTCAGTGAGCTTAAGAATCAAACCAGGAGATGGGTGGCAGTGTCTTCTTATTACTAGGAAATTAAAATCTGCGATAACCAACGTGTTTAGGAGTGGAGTATGTTAAGCAAGAGCAGTGGACATTTAATAGGCTGTAAGAAATCATAATAACAAATAAATTAAGCTAAAGAACATGTATAGTATTAGCCCTATGGTAGTGGTAAGGAATTAATAAAATATTAAGGTAAATAGATCAAGAGCGTAAGAGCTGATACAGGTCTAACATACAAGTATTGAATAATTTTACTTGCTTTTATGGTACACCTGGGACTCGCACCCGTATACTCATGAATAAAACCCTTTCGTCAGTTATATAATATTAATTATAGATGTGGACTCTTTGTCGCTGATTTGATTGTTCAGTCTTAATAAATGTACAATACCAACGCTCTACATGAGTTTCATCCATTCATTCATTACAGCAAATCAAACGTCTGCACCTGAACTAAGGCCTCCTCTATAGAAAGCCATATACGAAAAATATTTGCCATAGTTTTCACGCTTGGCAGTCGAGTGGCCAACCTAACCAAACGTTTTTATTGTTTGTAGATATTATCAGGAAAATACCGCTTTCTATTTCCTGTTTAATTTTCCTCTGTTGCCGCTTACGTCACCCAAGGGGTTGATATGGGATAATAGATTATTTTACATGGCGGTTTCACATCTACGCGTCTACTTAGACTTAGTTCTTCACAAAATGTTCCGCCTTTTACTCCAATTTTAATACCAATCGCTCAGAACTTCAAATTTATAGGCACCCGTAAAGATGTCGGTAACGCCTGAGGTATGACTAATGTCACTCTTTAAAAAGCGAACGCAGTTTTATGTCATGCATGAAAATTTTATATTCCTCGTTAAATCTGTTTTGTAATGTATAATTTTAATATCCTGCTTCATATTTGGTGGCACTGCGGGCGATGGGTTTGAATTCCACTCGCAACAAATACTTGTGTGCTATAAATTTAATCCGCTGTTAAAATATTGCATGCCATCATCCATACACAAACGCCTATGTACATAATATTTACACGATTTTTACAGCGTAATGCTAGGTTACCTGTAAATTTTAACATTTTCTCTCTCGTTGTATTTACGAGAATTGCTACGATAATATTTAACGCCAGCTGACATTTTATACGTTGTAATGTTAGTCTAGTGCGCCACTAAGGAAAATAATGGCTCATAAATTATACCCGTATGCTCCGCTCCTTTGCTACCAACCATAAAGATCAACCACTCCACCACTTTCCACCCTGTTGGATGCTATTTTTATAGAATAAGGAGATAAACGAGCACACTGTCCACCTGAAGGTAAGTGGATGCTGTGACTCACGGACATCTACATTTATATTCTAAAACGATTGTCTAGGGCGGTGTAAGAATATCCACTACCCCAAATTGTCCTTGGGTGTCACAAGAGGTGACACAGATAAATTGCAACAGGTGATGGGCAACAGAATCTTCTCGCCGACAACCTGCTCATCAAGCGCGTCAACTAAGTCAAAATCCTCCAAAGAGGCAATCTTTGGGGAGGCATATGTTCAGCAGTGGACTTTAATAGGCTGCAATGGATGAAAAATAAAACTGCAGATGCGTTGTCACCCCAGAGTACTAAGACAGAATGCCCCGTTAAAAGTGTTTGTGGTTCTCAACATCCACCATGCGATGCACAGCAGCATTAAGCTGCGATTTCACGATGGTATTCTGGAAGAGGGTAGTCCCACCCATTCGTGCCACAATCATTTTACAGCTGCAGCGTGGCTCCCACTACACAAGTACTGTCTCCTGCGGCTGTCATGTTTCACAGATGACATTTTACTAGGAACATTCAGTTAGAATTTCAAAGTATTGGTTCACAAAAATAGGTATTAGCAAATACGACATTAATTTTATTTTTACTAACAAATGCACAACAATTGTTTTTTTCAAATGTAGTGCCGAGGTGTTGCACGTTCTCATATGTTCGCCTACTCGCAAGAAGATCATTGAATAAACAGACGTTACAGAAAATTGTAATGCAGACTGCATTAAAATTAACAAGAATCCAAAATAACAATTTTAGCACACAAACATTTTCTTTATTAGGATTCAAATCCTGAGCCTACGATTTACCAACTACACTGTGACACGCACTTGTCAACTTATAATCAGAGTATCTGTAGTTAGGTAACCTAAAGCGCTTGTTTTGTACCGTATTTTTTATAATTTTATAAAATTTGAAATTGAATAAAATTGCATGGCGCGCTTCTGCTACCAATCCTTATGTCAACAAATTTGAGTATTGATTTAAATCCTCTAATGACATTTCATACAGTACGTTCAGGAGCTCAACTACTCAGGTGTCATAACTCGATTACGAAACCAAATTGATCAGCTTAATAATTATGATTGTCTTATCTTAACTTTGACTGTTTAAAGTTAGTTGAAGTTAGAAGACTTCACATCGAATAAAACAATTTCTACAAGGTTTACTAATTTTTGTGTTTTCATACTCTCAGCGTTTCGAATGCTTTGCCAATATCATATGGTGTCAGCGGGATCCAAGCTCAAGTTGCTCGCGTTCAACCTTTGAGCTGGCAAGCCTTTATGAATAATATTCTCTATAATTTTAAGAGGCAAAACTATTGAAAATAAGATTGCCTCCATTTCTAATTACAGCCCGCTATTAAGTTCCAATAATTACAGCTGAGATTTCATTCCCTTAAATATTAAACATTCATTAATTTAAAATCCTGCTGCGTTCCTCTTAATCACGGACAGATGTTAGAACAAGAGGATAAGAGACGAAAAGATGTCAAAAATAATAGCCGCGTAGCCGTTGTAGCGCAGGGCTAAGCGCTCGCTGTGAATTTCACAGTACGCGAGCAACCGGTTCGTTTCCGCCGGCACCAATGAAATTGTTAAATGCATTTTAAATGCATTTAACAATTTCATTGCTGATTTACCACGTGCTCTGCGATGAAGGAAAACTTCGTGGTAAAACCTTCATGTCTGAGAAATAAGAAAAAAAAATTTCGAAGACGTGTGAAGTTCACCAACTCGTATTGGGACTGTGTGGCGGACATTTCCTTGCCCTTAAACCCTCTCAGAAATGAAAGACCTTTGCCTTTGACCTTTCCCGGCGGTGGGACGTATATAGGCTGTAACTTTTGACCAGCCTGTAAAAGTCCACTGCTGGACACGGACCTCTCCCATTGTAAGTAGAATTTGCCTGAATAACGCCTGATGGCAGGATAACGGTCGCAGCACCAGACTTCTCTGAATAATAGACCCTCGAACAGTCAGTATTATGCACATGAGCATCAAGCGTACAAAATATATACCTATCTATCTCTTTCTCTATCATTCAAGGCACTTCTCATTTGCGATCTTAATTGTTCCTAGTTGAGAGCCGCGCTGAATTTAAAGTTTGCGAAATTGCTATTTTACATTTATGAATCTGAAAGCGGTGGTGACGTAATCAATTTACTTAGTTAAATGTAATAAGGTATTATCTCCACTAAATTTCTGGTGTAATTTCTACTAATTTTGGGACGATTAGGTAAAATAATATGCCTATATCTATTGCTTATATCACAAGGATATAAAACATTGATAACAAAAGAATTCTATTCATTTGCATTATCTCCAATACATTAAATTGGCGTAATTTTTTCAAAATTAATGACGATATAGAAATCAAATTAAACGACTAAATTAACAAATAACTCAGCGCAAAAAGAAATTGAAAAGTACACTACTGAACATAGGCCGATAGATTGCTTCATAGATTGATACATTAGATTAGATTATTTAATAATGTGGTGCCAATTTCTAATACAAAATAATTATTTTAAGCAAATAAGCTTAAAATAATTGTAATAAATATTTCGTTCGTTCAAGGGTTTGTGTAAGTTTGACAGTGCTTAGCTTGTGTATTTATTACTTGAAAGTTATGCAAAAGTTAAGAAAATTATTGCACAGAAAAATAAATGTCGTATATTAGGCTGAATTTTGTTTTGGGTTTAACGTTAAACGGTAATCTTTATTGAGTATTCTTGGCAAAATAGTATTTATTAAAACTCTTTCTGTCTATGTAGTAAAAAATTTCGTTAGTTTAGTGAAAGGCTCCTATTAAAGGAATAATTCGGCGTATATTTTGACTTAGTTTTGTGGGTTTTTGGAAAACGTTGCCCTGTTCAGGTACTCCTGTATTTATCAATCCAAAACAATCATACGAGAAAACCAAGACCAATCGATTTAGTTCCCCTTGGTTAATAGGAAAGTGTGCGGAGCATACAGGTATATTTATCGAGCATTTTTGATTCATAAATGGCGCACGAAACTTCAAACAATTATACCATTTAAACGAATAAAATATCAGCTGGCGTTTTTAAAACATAACGCAGTCATTCTTGTAAATAACATGAGACAACCAACCTTACAATTCAGAAGTAAACCAGTACTAGCCTATAATATTGTAAAAATCCTATATATACGATGCTTGTCGTTTGTTCAGGGATTAAATTAATTAAAACAAAAACAATTTAATTTAAACAACAAAAAAATTGTAGGCCACACAAAAATACTTGTTGAAAGCGGCACATTGGCAATATAAAGTCAATAAATCAGACAAGATGAAATTAATCACCGATGCTCTCCAGATTCAATCCTTCTGGAGGATAACAGGACTCATCGTTGCAAAGAAGCTTAGCGATCGTTGGACGTTGGTACTAATTTAAATATAGATTAAATAAGGACTAAAGAAAGATGCCCATTTTTCACCTGATTATGTATAGAAATGTAATAAATCTTAAAATTCAGCTAATTGAATTGTAAATTAATTGCGCTTATCACAATGTTAAAAGAAACGCAGGAGAAAAATATTTTTTAATATTTCTTTAAGCTTATTCTACGTCAAGGGTAAACGTATTACCATATTTTGAACGCATCTCAACTACCGTTTTTCAAGGACGTTCCATTTTACACACTGTTACTTGACTTTATTCAACTCTAAGTAACTATATTATAATTAAAATTTAAATTATAAACTACTAAGTTTTATACATTATGTTATGTTCTATTTAATCAGTAAGTATTTCTTTATTAGTATTTGTATAGTACAGATTAATTAAAAATAACATAATAATTAAATAAATTTGTCATGCAATATGTCATTGAGTGCGCACGAGTGAAACCGATTTTTTTGACATTTGATAGTTCTGCGTTTGGCATCGGCGCAACCCTTCGTTCAAGAATCTACTAGTTAGTCTGTGCCTTCGTTGTTGCTTTTGCGTCTCGTTATGTACTGTGCCATTTTGTGTGTTTTTCATGAATCATATAGAATAGAAATATGTAGGGATACTCAAGATTTTTCTCAGTATAATCTCAGAGGAAGTGGTGATAGAACATTAATAGGAGATAGAAATATTAAGTCCATGCACATTTCAAGAAAACAATATTATGTTTACATTTTAATAGAAATATTATTTAAATATATAATATTACATATTGTTGTAGTTATTTGTTCGGTCGACAAACCATTGGATATTGCGCTCACGTTATGACGTTAGTATGGTACCTTGGATGTGCTAGGTATCAAAAATATCTCTGCTCCAGCAGAATTTCTGGATGACGTAGTTGTAACAGATTTAGATGAAAATGATGATAATTAATAAACCATTCCACTTTAACATAGTCTTTTATTTGTTTTTCCCATTTTGTTCATCAGGTATGTATGTAAGTACCGTAGGCCAATGAAATGTGTTTGTTAGATAGTGATTACTTTTGGCAATACAAAAACTAAGTCAGACTTTAGAGATATAGAAACTATCTATCGTTTTACAAAAATGTAGTTAGTAAGTACTGATGTGTGCTGGAGAAATAGCAGATAGTGCTCGACACTCAATTTATAGTGACAATCATCGAGAGTAAGCAGTGACTTAGGTTTGTTTCAAGGAATTCACAAGTTAAAGAGACGTTTTGACCATAGCTAGGTAAGTATTCCTATCTAAACTTCGAGCGTTAATAATAAGTTCTAACACCTTTTTCTTTATTACCTATTTGGTAACGCCAAATCCTAACCTAAATGTAACATTAATATTTTTTTTGCTTCGTAGCGTTTAAATCGTAAAATGACTATATGACATTATTTTCTGAACTTACAGGAAGTTTTTCAACTATACCTTATAACTTATACATAAACGTTGACTATCAGGTTTTAAATGTATGAAAAGTGGACATGGTTCTTTGGTTTTTATCCACTCACGACGGCGGCTGAGGCCGGAATGACAGATGACGGAGTGAGGCAAAGTGTATTTAGTAAAATAAATTATTACAAGGCTGCCAAAACACCGAAAATTTGGGATTCTCAGCCGAAAAAATTTAATTGTAACTAAACAAAACAAAATTAAACTGCCATTTACATTCCATGGCTTCCCACATTATGGAAGAAGAGATTAAAATAGATTGAGTTGAAAATTGATATTTTCAAAAGTTATCGTGTTAATCGTGACTTGATAAATCCACACCATAAGCCACTAAAATCACTCTTTTTACATAAAAATAGCAAATAATCGATTAGAAAAATAAATAAATTCAACAATCGTTTATCTTTCTGACAATGTGCTTTTTATATCATTTATGTGTACGATATGATTGTTTGATACGCCTTCATGCGACAAAACGTTGGAATCTTAATGTTTAGGCGCTAATAGAACATATCTACGCGCTTAAGGCATGCAATAATCTATCATCTCGTGCTTATGAGATACTAGTTTCATCTCATTTTATTTATTGGCGTAAAGTTGCCTTATCCTAGAAAAATTTTACTGCCACCTGGTCTAATGATTGTTAGCGCGATAGCTGATCATGTGGGTTTGCACGGAAATGATTGCACGAAGGAAGGAAATATTGTAAATGTAATTATTGTTTAGGTCTAGATATTTGTTCATTTGTAATTCGTGTATATAAACCGTCATCATGATATCCTAATTTTATGCTACAAAATGTTATAAACCTTTTCCTGGGCGCATATGTCTCCATATTACATGCAGGCACAGTCGTGGACAAGTTTTGTACTTTATCTTGAAAATACATTTTAAAATTATTAAGAGACTCAAATCAAATTAGTTGTATGTTCATTTATATTTTTTTTATTAAACCACAATCTGTGAATAAAACCGTTTCTCGTCAGTTCCCAAATCCACTGTGTTGTCATGATTACTACAGTCCTGCGTGTGTGTATCAGTAATTTAAACTCAAATTAACATAATACTAATTAAAATAGTAATAAGTAATAATATAAAGTAATATAAAATATAAATAAAATTAATTTCAACGGCTTTTTAAACAATACGTTTTTCCTTGTATTTATATTTGATTGTTTGCTCGTACTCACGACGCAAGCAGGCGAGTCAGTCATTAAAGGCGATACCTGGCACCAGCAATGCTGCTTTTATCACCAGTCTGTGAAGTTTGAGATTAAATTGTTGCACATCATTGTTGGATGGCTTGTTCTCCACAATTACTTGATCGCCAGAGTCTCGACGGTCTATACTTTAGGTGAAACATACGTTGGAGAAGTTATCATTTTGAAGAAAAAGTTGTCATGATCACACCCTGATATATTTACAAATATGAAACTTCGTTATCATCATTCGTATTGAAAATTGTTTGAAGAATTTTAATGCCTCTGTGGGTATGAGCGCGTGGGCATTATCCGCGCGCGTGAGCGTGAGTCACACTGTGGGTCTAGGGATGATTAACATTAGGATTTGTGTGCCTCCTTGTAACACGTTTTAAAATAGTTGTCTAGCTAACATTTACAAAAATAGACCCTCAGAATGTAAGTAAAATTGATTAATTTTTGAGAGCTTTAAAGCGTCTGCAATGCGATACTGCCGACTGCAAGTGTCTGGGAATGTTGATGACTGATTTTAACGATATTATCTAACATATATGTAAACATCAGCTGGGATAATAAACGTGAGGTAAGTAATATTTTACGTACCTTGATTATATTACCTGATACCTGGAAAATGGCACACTGGCCAAACTAGCATGTAGGCAAGCGATCATAGTACATACTAACACTACTTAATCTTACACATTTCGTTCATCAGAAAATAAGTGACGTCTGGTGGCCCTGGGATCTTGCTCTATTTAACAAATTTCTCAAAATACAGTTTAACATAACGTTATGTGGCTTAAATTGTTTTAATTTTTTTAATATAGGACACCTACAGTCAACTTCAAATAGTAGGCTACAGATGCATTGCAACATCTGAGGAATAAAAAGTGTCCTACCACCTAGTGTTACTGTTTAACAGCAGTAGTAATATAGGATATTTTAGGATAACATGCCTATCTCTATTATTTATTTAAATACAATGGTGGTAATTTGTTAGTATTTTTAACACAGAATACGTTTTAATCTCGTTATGTTAATTTACATTACATATTCGCTAATATTTTGTTATAATTTTTATAGTTTCTAACCAAATTGTAGATCAATGAGATAACGTTAATTTAACTTACTAAATAAGGAACAAATGCGCAAACAAAGGCTAAGGCAGAATATCGGGCTCACTAAGCAATGAGTTCGAACGTTACGATGCGAGGAATATGCGTAAGCGCTTAAAATCAAACCGAACTTGAGCTTAAATTATACTTGGATAGTTTCGTCATTCGGTAGAGCAGAAACGGTGCCAAATATGTTAAATCAAATGTACTGACTCAGGTTTGCAAATAGCACACTTGTGTTACGTCTTTTATTCTTAAAGTAAGGGTGACAAACGGACATACAATCTAGTGAATGCTGTGGCATATATACATCTACATTTATCCTCGATTAAAATCAAAATTCAGATGAGAGAACGTATGCAATAAGATGGAATGATTTGTTATCTGTAAAAGGGTTTTCGGTTCTAATCAATTATAATACGAGACGCAGCAGCATTATGTTATATGATAACATATTAGCGTGTATAATAAATTTGACATTTACACGCATCCTTCCTGTGAAAGGTGAAAGTACAGAAATATTTTATAAATCCCTATGATTAAAACGTAGCTATAAAGCGTCCCGGTATTTGACGTATATTTTGTTAGAGAAATAAAACTTGACAAATGCAATTATCTTTATTGTGATAAGAATTAATTTGAAAACTTTTGATGTGATGTGATATGATGAGCAAAACGCTACGAGCTCCGATTTTCTTATTAACTGTGAAACCATTTATCTGTCAAGTAAATTACTAATAAAATATTACATCTTCAATGTACCTACATAAGTAACAAGAATACAAAAAGAAAACAAATTGCATTTTGTGCATGATTACTGTGCGATTAAATAGGTTTCTTTCGGCAGGTAGGTTTCTTTCGGCACACCATAAAATAAATCACTGTATAGTTATACATACTTACTACAGCAAAGGATTACGTATGTGCCAAAATTGTCATTGTAAAGGATGTCCAATTTTCTACGCAAACGCCTGTTGTTTTTTGTTACGCACGAAGTTGCGTTACATACGTTTTACTTATTTCTTTTTGTTGTTTTTAAGTTGTAACCACCGCCGATTTTTTTATTCATCTTTGTCAATTGCGAAGTACACGGCGATAATATCTGCATCAAGTTTTATTTTCTCCTCAATTAAAAAGTATTCATGGTCAGCTTCGAGCCCGATTCTAGCGGCTATTGAGGATTTTCATCGAGAAATTATAATCTACTGAATATCTACGTAATTAGAGATTTACAACAAGTATATACAACTTGGAACGTCCGGGGTCACCTTGAAGACGGAGACAAAGAAATTTTGAAGAAAACAAAAGGAAATAACCAGTGCAGTGTTTTTATTTTTTATTTTCGTTATATTTAGTGATAATTTCTCAATAATTGTTCAATTTCCAGATATTATTATAATTTTCGCCTGTATCTCAAAATGACCGATGAAGAATTAATTAAAAAGGGCAAGTTTCAAAGGTCGATTAACGGCATTCAATAATTATCTCAGTGAATTAAAGGATACATTGAGCTCGTCTCAGGTTAGCGAACTGCAATTGCGTTGTAGTGTAGTATATATATAGCCCTCACGACTATATATATTAGAGTTAAGTTAAGAATAGAGAGGAGTATAATTAAAGTTCTTGTACAAGCAACACGTCTCCTATTTATTAAAAACCTTCAACATTACATGGCGACCCTGCCAGGCGGTGCGCTGCGACAATGCACGCGCACCGCCGGGGCCTACTACATAAAAGAAAAAAAAAATATTATAAGAAATCTAAATTAAATTATGAAGGGCTTGTTAAGAAGATTGACAATAAAAAAAAAATAACAAAGAGAACATAATACCGGATGTGACAAATAAAATTTAAATTATGAATATAAGAAGAGACAACAATTTTACTTATATTTAAAGAAGATTTTTGAAGACCAATTTAGTAAGACAACCAAGAAATGACAAACAAAGAAGAAATGAAGAAAGACCTGAAGAAGAAATTATAGAAGAAGCTCTAGTAACATTGCTATTAAATCAAGATTGACAAGTTTCAAGAAAGAAGATTTCAATTTTGCGATCCTGACACATCTCTCTCGCCTCCTTCACATCTATATACCTACGCATACACGCTCGTCGGTTAAAGGTACTCTTAATTTGGCCCATTTTTAATATAATTACTATATTATTACTTAAATAATGTTATACACAGTTCTGGGGAAAGAAAAACTTTTAAATCATTAATTAACAAGTAGGAAAAACATTAGTACTTATTAATAGAAAAATTCAAAATGATGTATTAAACCGCAACAATTAATCGGTAAATAACCACTTGTTAATAATAATAATATTTCTTTTTTGCAACAATATGGTTGTACAATGGTGTTTAAGTATAATTTAGTTTTACATATTATATTATAGTAGTGTGCAAATATTAATGGTCAAGTAACTATAACAATATTTATCGAAATTTTAACAACACATAAATTATTCAATATTATTCAATTTATATGGTAACTAATTAGTTATGTAACAGCGTCAGAGGAAATACCAACGTAAGATTGTTATTATGGCTCAATGTCATATACTATATTCTGTTACACTATATACATATATTATACTATAATTATATGTTGATATGACCATTAATTTGTCAATCATTATATATTATAAATTATAAATGTTACATCCAATTATCATTAATTTATTTCTGTATTTATGTCCAATTTATTAATTATGACAAGTTTTATATAAAGTAATATTCAATAAAAATAATTTATTACTAAAACAAAATTTAAGTAGGTCGTTACCGTATAAGAGTTCTCCTAATTAAGAATAACAATAATATACACAGTACATAACACCAGCATATCCTTAGATAGGGTACACTTCAATAAAACGGAAAGGAAATTGATTAAAAAATGCTATCCTATTATAAAGTTTATATGTCGCCGACCTAAGAGAGTTTTAATAGTAATATTTCTTAACAGAGTTAAACTTTGACTGACAAAAATATTATCCCATTTTGTACAAAATTAACAAGGATGTATTTAAAAGGTGTGAAGAATGAAAGAAAGGAATGTTCAAAAGTGTGAATATGAATGATTGGGTTGTTAAGTTTCGTCAATATTGGACTGATCACCCAAATATTGATGAATGCTTAAACTCCTGGTATGGAATTCATTATGAACGAGAATAATGCAAGTTAGTATAGTAAGTGGAGCATGCAAGTGTATAAAAGTAATCGATAGAGTCAAATAGATAATAACATGTTAATAAGGAACACGGTAATGTATAAATAAAGAATGAAATAAGAGTTATGAAGAAAATAAAATTAAAACAAAAGTTTATCTTGATATGATATTAATGGAGAGATACGGGAACAACGTCCATCACTGGTATAGCATATAGTCCTCGAGCAGGGTATGTTTCCATGATTGGATGATAAAATCGGAGATAACGGGTACTAGGGAACAATACCTTCAGTACAAGTGATGTGAAAGAGTTTACTCATATTAGTACTGTTGGGGACCAGAGAAGTCTTAAATTTGTTACCCTTGATAATGGTACATAGAGGTCACGTCCTTCATTGGATCATAGTGTGAACTTAGTTTTCCTCAGTGACAATTGTTGGAGTCCTTTTATAATGACTTAAACGTAGACCTCAAGGTTGTGCGCACAACCCAAGGTACAGTTTTACCTTGATATAGTATGATTTAAAAAGTTTATGTACCAATAAAATAAAATGAATGTAATGAAAATGTAATATAGTACCCAAGTAAATGGGGGGCCCATATGTATAAAGTACCCGCATGATAAACATCATGAAGTAAAATATAAATGAAGTGAATTAAAACTCCGATTCCCGGTATCTAATTAATAATAAATATATAAGTGAATAGAATACTAAAAGAAATAAGGCTAGCTAAAGGTCAAAAATATTAACAAATAAAAGAAAGTACGTACAAGAAATATGAAAAATAAAAATAAATAAAAAAAAGGCCGGATAATAAAAAACAAAGGATATGAGAGTAGTGTTAGTATGAAAATATATAACATGCAAGGACATGAGAACAATTAAAATGAGGTAATAAGGGGATCCCGAACAAATCGACCAAATCTAAAAGTGAGATTTGTAGTTATTTTCCATTTCTGTATTAGGGCTATTAATGCTACCCATAATTCTACTCACAAGTTACACATGTACCTAGTAACTATATTATCTATCCACATAACCACACGTAAACAAAAAAAAAATATTAATCAAAAATAATAAACACATTTTCGCGTATTTAGTTATTTTACCATATTTTATATGAATTTACAAGATTTTTTTCATATTTACAATAACTACCCTAAATTTCTCTTTTATGTTTTTTTTTTTGTTTATCTAAAATTTGTACAATTTTAAAAGGTACACAAAATTTTGTATATTGGTTACTAAAATCAAGTCCAAAGTGTACTCTACTATTATAAGTTTCATAATGTAACAGTATTTTTTATATTATAGACACTGAAACATAAAATTATGTTATCTGCTTAAAAAAAATCTCTTCTAATCTTAATAAATATTTTGTTAAACAAACTTTAGGTGTGTAATAGTCTATATTTTAAATTTCTGTAATGAATATTCGATAATGTATGTAATCGTATTATCACAATGAAATCTAACTATCTAAACTGTGTAAATTAAGAAGAAATGTTTAAAACAAATATTTAACGGAAAACTATTAGGAAAGGAAAATTATTTTATTTACGATATCATTTTATTGTATTGTTGAAAGTAGGTACCATCATACGATGTAATCTCAAACGTTTCCATATACGTGTACTTCGGAATTTAAAACAAAGGTGTCACAAATCGCTTACGCGGCTGAGATCGCAACATGTATTTTGATCTGTCTATTGTTATGTTAACGAAAATGATTAGGTACATTGCTTTGCATTGACTTCTTTGTTCTGGATATCTTAATATGAAATGTAACAAACTATTTTCGGTATAATATTGATTAAACTATCAAATCATAAACTTTTATCCATTACAATTTATTATTTTCTGGGAAAATAGTACAGTAATGCCAACTTACTTGTGTGGATTATGAAAATAATTACTTCATTTAATATGATTTAGAAACTCATTATACTATGTTTACAACTAATTAATTTAAATTTTGTTGTGCCCATAATATTGTGAGCCTCAATCCCTGACTGACAACGATATACCTACCTAAATATTATATGAGCCTATGTGATATAAATTTGTAATGCCTGAAAAATTATACCAGATGTCCGCGAATTTCTCAAATATTTACTATATTGCCTAATAATGTCAAATATGTATGTTGTATGTGTGCATGATACATCATACCAAATCTATTGTGACCTTGAAATTACTATGGGACAGGGGGATCTGGCCACCCGACGTACCCATAGAATATACCTGTTTTGACTTTTGTAATTTATATTCTTATTAGATTTAAGTTTAATTTTGATTTTATAGTTAAAAAAAAAACAAATGTAATCATTTCTTTTTTATTTATTTTTTTGTCGGTGGGAGGTGTAGTGTAGTATATATATAGCCTCACGACTATATATATTAGAGTTAAGTTAAGAATAGGAGGAGTATAATTAAAGTTCTTGTACAAGCAACACGTCTCTATTTATTAAAACCTTCAACATTACAGCGTAAGTAAAATTGAATTATTATACGAACAGTACGATGAGGTTCAATTGAAATTGGAGTGTATAGTGGACGATATCAATAGTCAAATAAACGAGCGGAATGATTTCGAATCGACGTATTATAAAATTCTTTCGAAAGCTCACGAACTTATTCGACAAAATAAAATAATCTTGAATGTTTAGGCAGTGAAAAGATTTTTCACGTATTAACAATAATAAGCTTGTTAAATTGCCTACTATTCAGCTTCCGAAATTTAGCGGGTCGTATGACAACTGGCTTGAGTTTCACGATACTTTTCTAGCTTAATACACTCAAATGATGATATCGATGATATCAACAAGTTTCATTATCTTCGCGCGTCGCTCGAAGGGACAGCCGCCGTCGTAATACAATCTATTGAATTTTCGGCGAGTAATTATTCGGTGGCTTGAATTTATTATGGACGTTTTAATAATAAACGTATTTTAATTCAAAACCATGTAACGGCATTATTTAACATTGAGGTAATTACTAAGGAATCGTCATTCATTTTAAAGCGCATGATAGACTCCGTGAGTAAAAATCTACGTGCACTTGAGTCATTAGGTGAGCCCATAAATCACTGGAACATCTTACTCATCCACATTATTACTCACAAATTAGATAGTAAGACATACCGGGAATGGGAAGAGTACAAAGGTCACTTAGATAATAACAAAATTATTTCATTTGCGTCATTTTTATCTATTTTGATCTATTAGAAACTTTGGAACTGTCTCGCAATCCTCAAATTAACCAAAATAAAAATAAAATTAAAAGCATGGTGTCAGTCACTAAGACCCAAAATCGGTTAAATGAGAAAAGCGAGATGTCTCAGTTCAAACTTTGCCCTAACTGTAAGGCTGAGCACAGTCTAAATAATTGTTCAAAATTTCTAGGGCTTTCTTCTGAACAACGATTAGAATTATTACCGCAGTTTAAGGTTTGTTATAATTGTTTACGTTTTGGTCATTTTGCAAACCGTTGTAAGTCGAGTGGCTGTAAAGTGTGTAAAAGAAAGCACAATACTTTGATTCACGTTTCAGATATGAAGCTCAAGACAACTCCCAATTTATCTTCTCGCCCTGAAGACGGTCCACTCTCTCTCCCTGGTACATCGTGCGAAGATGAGCATATCGGTAATAATAATATCACTTTGTCTGCGCAAGTATCGACCCACCTACGAAATAAAAATCAGGTACTTTTAGCCACTTTCCTTATAAAATATACGGTCACAATAATAAGGAATACTTAGCTCGCGCTATTCTAGACAGCGGTAGCACTTCTTGCCTAATTACGGAAAGATTGAGCAAATTATTAGAGTTACCGATAGTTAATGTTAACGAATCTTTATTAGGAATTAATAACTCTAAGTCTCACATA
This sequence comes from Parnassius orleans, assembly GCA_029286625.1. Lineage (NCBI taxonomy): Eukaryota > Metazoa > Arthropoda > Insecta > Lepidoptera > Papilionidae > Parnassius > Parnassius orleans. The sequence goes on along the minus strand of JAGSMP010001043.1, from coordinate 30,728 downwards.
GGCAAAATGTGTTGCGTGCCTATAAAGTCTTTGAACGAAAACTTTAATACTAATCTTTTCTGTTTCGTTTTGCCTCATATAACGGATGAAGTACCGAGTCAGGAAATACCTTTAAACGACATTAACATACCTAGTAACCTCTGTTTAGCAGATCCCCGCTTCCACACGCCATCGTCGGTGGATTTAATTATTGGTGCGGATGTTTTTTGGGACCTATTAGGGGTACGTAAAATTAGTTTAGGAAACGGAAAGCCGGTACTCATTGAATCTAGGTTAGGATGGCTAGTCTCAGGCCCCTTAATTAATAATGGCCAAGTACCGTATTCGATTTCTAACACTAAGTCGTTTTTAGTAAAACTAAATTTGAGGGAAAACGTCTCTTCGCACAATGATAATAACGATGATATTCAAAACCTATTGACGCGTTTTTGGCACCTAGAGGAGGTTTGCCATGATACATCAGTTCTCTCCGCGGAGGAGAAAATGTGCGAAGAACATTTTATTAAAAATACAACTCGTCTACAAGACGGTCGTTTCTGTGTGAGAATACCACTGAAACAATCACGTGATATTTTAGGCGGTTCCTCACAACGCGCCAAGCTTTGCCTCTCTCTTGAGCGTAGGTTTAAGGATCAACCCAAATTTAAAAATAATTATACTCAATTTATGTCAGAGTATCTAACACTAGGACACATGTCTGAATGTTCATTTGATCCACGGAGGTTAGCATATTTTATACCACACCATGGAGTGATTCGCGAAAGCAGCTTAACGACTAAGCTCAGAGTTGTTTTCAATGCGAGCAGTCCGACTACTTCCGGTATTTCATATAATAATTTGCAATTAGTGGGGCCCACTGTACAGGATGATCTACTATCTATACTACTTAGATTCCGACAACATAAGTACGTGCTATCAGCAGACGTAGAAAAGATGTATAGACAGATCGTCGTACATCCTGATGACAGACCTCTCCAACAAATAGTTTGGAGAAATGATCCATCAGAGCCCATGAAAGCGTACCAGTTAAACACCGTTACGTATGGCACAGCCAGCGCACCCTATCTCGCCACCAGATGTCTTAAGCAGATTGGTATGGATTGCAAGGACGATAAAATCTCCGAAATAATAATCCATGACTTCTACGTCGATGACCTATTAACTGGAGGGGACAGCATTCAAGATGCGCTGGACATACGTAACAAGGTGTCTTCTGAACTGGCCACAGCTGGTATGAACCTCCGTAAGTGGAAATCAAATGAACCTCGAGTAATACTAAATAATAACAATTCATCGCTCGACTTAAATATTGGTTCTACGGAACCCTGTAAAACATTAGGTCTCAGCTGGCAAATCGAGTCTGATGAACTGTATTTTTCGACGAGTGAAATCGTTTTAAATAATTTTACAAAACGTGGATTACTCTCGGTTATTTCACAAATCTTTGATCCACTGGGTCTTCTGACCCCATGCATAATTTCTATGAAAATTTTAATGCAAAAATTATGGTTACTTAAACTTACATGGGACGAACAGTTGCCTTCGGAAATAATTAAATTATGGCTTTCAATTGTAGAAAACTTATCATTTTTAAACAATTTAAGAATTCCACGCAGTGTTATCTGCAATCAATATATTAATGTAGACTTACATATTTTAGTGACGCATCTCAGTGGCTTACGGAGCATGTCTGTATGTCCGTAGTTCTAATAATAAAAATAATGTGATGGTGCGTTTACAGCCAAAAGTCGCAGCTCCCATAAGGCCGACTACAATACCACGGCTTGAGCTCTGCGCTGCACTTGTCGGTGTCCGTCTCTATGAGAAGGTGATAAGTTCGCTCGAATCCCAGTAAGATCAGTAATTTTTGGTCAGATTCGACAATCGTTTTAGGTTGGTTAAAATGCTACCTAACAAATTACAACCTTTTGTTCGTAATCGAGTTGCCGAAATTTTGGAAAAAACAGGTTCATTTACTTGGCGACATGTTCCCACTGATCTCAATCCGGCAGACTATGTTTCCCGCGGTACGAACATAAATCAAATTCATAATCTTGACTTATGGTGGTCTGGTCCACAGTTTTTAAAGGGTGACATGTCTAGTTGGCCTGCTAACCCTATTGTAAGTGATAAGCTACCAGAAACTCGCTCAGAGATTTCTTTAGTTGTTACCAATCAGAAAAAACCTTTAATTGACTTTGAGAGATTCTCTAATTTTATAAGATTACAACGTTCTATGGCCTACGTGTTAAGATTTATTAATATTTGTAAAAAGAAACCGGTACAAAGTAAATTTTTAAGTAACGACGAACTACATAATTCTTTAAATACTTTGATTAGATTGTCACAAATTGAGTCATTCGAGGAATATATGACCTTATATAATAACAAAAAATTGCCTTCAAAATGTACTATTTTGAAATTTAATCCTTCCTAGACGAAAATAAAATAATGCGTATCGGTGGTCGTTTAGAAATGCATTATTTACTTATGAAAAGAAATATCCGATTATGTTACAGTCCACTAATCGTTTTACCAAATTATTGTTTAAGTATATGCATGTCAAGCTTTTACACGCCGGTCCTCGTTTACTATTTCAATTAGAGAAATGTATTGGCCCATCGGAGGCCTCAAGTTAGCTAAATATTGTTATCGACAATGTTACTTATGTTGCCGTTATAAGGGAAGGGTTATAAATCCACTTATGGGCAATCTGCCTCAGGGTGCGGTTTTCCTTCGAGAGCGTTGGCGTCGATTATGCTGGACCTATTATGTCCGCCAGTCGTCAAGGCCGTGGTTGCAAGCTTACGAAAGTGTATATTCTCATCTTCGTTTGCTTTGCGACAAAGGCTGTACACGTGGAGTTAACAGGCGATCTAACAAGTAATAATTACTTATCAGCACTTCGTCGATTCATTTCACGTCGCGGAAAACCTCCGACAACACATATACTATATAAACACATATACCTGACAACGGAACCTCATTCGTAGGCGCATACAACGAAATCGGTCGTTTTATAAAAGACACCATTTCACTGTCCGAGAATTTGGCTCAGGAAAATATAAATTTCCATTTCATTCCTCCGCAATCCCTCACTTTGGCGGTCTTTGGGAAGCAGGCGTTAAGTCAATAAAATATCATTTACGGAGAGTTTTAGGTAATTGTAACCTTACATACGAGGGATTAAACACTGTGCTGGTTCAAATTGAAGGTGTACTGAACTCGTCCGCTGACACCTCTCCACGGATCCTGATGACTTACTGCCATTAACCCCGGGACATTTCCTCATCGGCCGCCCCATCACCTCTCTTCCTTCTCAAAATTATGAAGAAGTCCCTAGCAGTAGACTGAGTCGATACCAACGCATCCAACAACTTCGTCAACATTTTTGGAGAAGATGGAGCAAGGAATATCTCTCAGAACTCCAGCAGAGATCAAAATGGCGTTCCAATGCTGACACTTTAGGGACGGGTGATCTTGTAGTCCTGAAGGAAGACAATTTACCGCCGCTCAAATGGCGACTGGGTCGAATTACAGCCTTTCATCCCGGAGCCGACGGCATCAATCGCGTTGCCGATATCAGAACTGCCACCGGAATCGTCCGAAGACCTTTCTGCAAAATCTGCCCTTTACCTTTCAACAAGTAATGCTAATTTTGTTGAAAGACAAGCTTTCAACGCCGGGGGCATGTCTACGCAAACGCCTGTTGTTTTTGTTACGCACGAAGTTGTTACACGTTTTACTTATTTCTTTTTTTGTTGTTTTTAAGTTGTAACCACCGCCAATTTTCAATTCATCTTTGTCAATTGCGAAGTACACGGCGATAATATCTGCATCAAGAAGTTTTATTTTCCTCGAATTAAAAAGTATTCACCAATAGACATAAATCCTTTGTTTTACATGGGGAAATGTATTGTAAACTGCAAGGACGGTTTATGTTACGTCAGACCCGCACCACTAAGACTCTCTCTACTCTATGGTGTTTCACCTTCGCCGTATTTAGTTAGGGCCACGGAATGCTTTCGCACACACGCGGCCTCACAAGCGCCGACTGCCGTTATATCTCTTTTTGTACTTCAAGTTCTCATAGTTATAATAAAATAATAATAAAATAAAAATAAAAATGTTTATAAACATATATATATATATATATATATATATATATATATATATATAATCTTCCGTATCTTTTAAATTAATTTCTGCAGCAGCTGCTCTAACTTCTCTGGCGTAGTTCGGTTATGTTTTGAATAGGTTTTGCATAAAATTTGTCTTTTATGCAACCCCATTAATTAAAAAACTCAAGAGGGTTTAGATCTGGAGAGCGAGGTGGCCACGCAATTGCACCAAGACGGCGAAATTATCAGGAAATTCATTATTTAGATAGTCCCGTACAGGACGTATATAACCCGCTGGTCAACCATCTTATTGAAACCATGTAGTGTAGCCACCACAATAGTATATATTAGTGTTAAGGTAGAATAAGTTCGGATCAGTATAATTAAAGTTATAGAAGCATCAACACGTCTCCTAATTCACACAAGACCTTTCCTACATATATCACATGGCGACCCTGCCAGGCGGTGCGCTGCTACAATGTACGCGCACCGCCGGGCTTACATAAAGAGAGAAAAATTAAAAAAAAATGGATATCATCATGGAAAAAATATATTATAACGGAATGGACGCAATACCGGATGTGACGAATTAAAAATATGATGACCAAAGTTCAAAATTCAAGAAACGGCAGATTAATTTTAAAAGGAAGTAACAGTTGTACTTTTGCAAGCTTCGTCCAGAAGAATATGAAAATTGAGCCACAAAGAAAAAAGAAGAAAATTTGAGGTAACATCGAATCAGCATATTTTTCGTCATTTCTTTTAACATTTCTTAAAAAAGTTTTAATTATTATAAAAAAAGTTATGTTTTTAAAATTTTGTATTTAATATAATATGATAAAGTTGAGTTTATTAATCAGATACTTCACGATTTAATTGATACCTTAATATATTTATTAGTGCACCTGCTAAAAAAAATCATAATGCAATATTAAAAATTAAGTTACTTTTTAAGCTCTCTTGTATGTTGTTGGCACAAGACGATTTTATATTCAATTTTATACAGTTATTGTTTATTGTTATATATTCTTTTTATTACTGTGTCCTGCAAAACCTACTTAAATTTACCATGATTTATCATCAATTAATTTTTCGTATGGTTAAAATAATACTAATGATATATTCCGCTGTTATTTTTTTTCTGTAGTAAATTTTATTTAAATGGTAGTATTCAATTTTGAAAAGGGTTTTAAACATTCGCTATTGTTAAAAGTTTTTTTTTTTCTTCTCTAAAGGCAATGAACCTTAAATTTATATGCTAACCTACACAAAAAATTAAAATTGTTCTTTTAAATGTTAAAATAAATTAATGTTTTGTTATATAAACTTGATAGTAGTTGTAGTAATTTTTCAATAATGTTGTGTATACGAAAAAATAAACATCATATTTCTTGCAAAAGTAATTTATAAAAATAAAAAAAGCTAATGTATTTTTTCGATGTATGTAAAATTAATAAAACTATTCACGATGTAATGTATCTTAACTTCTGTAAAAATTCAAAAATATTTAAAACTATCACTTTAAGGTACATTTTACTTTACTTGCATTCATATTATAACAGTTTGTACAAGTTATCTTAAAATTAGGTGTTAATCACACTGTGTGGTCATAGTTCTATGTAATCGCAAACGTTTCCATATACATACTTTAGTAATTAAAACAAAGGTGTCTCAAATCGCTTGCGCTGCTAGGAGTGGGATTGCAATTTGTATTTTGATCTGTCTCTTGTTATGTGATTATGTTATTGTTACTGAAAATGATTACGTTGCTTTGACTTCTTTGTTCTGTATCTTAATATGAAATGCAATAATTTATTTTTGGTTTAATATTGATTAAACTTTTAAATCATAAGATAATTAATATGAAATGCAATAATTTATTTTTGGTTTAATATTGATTAAACTTTTAAATCATAAGATAACAGTTTGAATATCTAACTTACTTATGTGGATTATGAAAATAATAACTTCCTTCAAAACGATTTAGAAACTCAATTATATTATGTATACAATTAATTAATTTCAATTTTGTTGTGCCCATATTGTGAGCCTCAATCCCTGACTGACAATGATATACCTAAATATTATAGGAGACTGTATAATATAAATTTGTAAAAGATGTGAGTAGATTTATGGCTAAGTTACGAAATACGGAATTATAAATCAAAAATATTGATAGTGTGTAGTTGTGAGAGTAAGGTAAAGAAAATTATCGGAGGTTAGCATATCCACATACAATCGGCCTGATCAGCTGAGAGTTTGGAAAACCTAATAACCGATTAATTTTTAAACACTGTTCGGATTCGTTAAAAACCAGAATGAGTTCTAACTATTGTTATTGAGTGAAATAATAATTTATCAAGAATTGTATGGGAATATTGTCCATTATCTTGATCATGTATGTACGCGAGTCGTGTGCTTGAAAGTTATGATACAATTAAATAATAAATTATATGAACTGAAACGCTATAAATGTAAAAAATTGGATGAAGTGATATTGGTCATTGTCTTGATCATGTATGTACGCGAGCCGTGTACGTGAAAGAAATGACACAAATATTGAATGAATATGTAGCTAAAATGCTGTGAAGTAAAATGAAAAATAAATAATTGTTAAACAAGAATGAAGTACATAAATATATGAAGTAAAAAGGGAATAAAGAAGTATTGAAGTGTGAAAAGAGATATGATAATGAAATGAATACTATGTATTATTAAATGTCGGAACTAGATGACTTGTCTTAATGATTAAGGATACGAATAAAAAATAACATAAATGTTTGCGAAAATCAAAACATAATAATATTATATTATGTTATGTTACATAATTAAGCCTGATTATGTCAATTACTATAACTAATGTGACTACACATTTTACGTGCCAAAGGGTTTAGCCAAACGCCCTCATAAATGTAGACATTATACCTTAGATTATAGTTTTCATTTAGATATTCTTTAATTATGTTTAGAATAGTTTTTAGGTTTGATAAAAATAGATAACTTTATTTTTATTTTTTTTTGTCGGTGGGAGGTGTAGTGTAGCCACCACAATAGTATATATTAGCGTTAAGGTAGAATAAGTTCGGATCAGTATAATTAAAGTTATAGAAGCATCAACACGTCTCCTAATTCACACAAGACCTTTCCTACATATATCACAATTACATTATTCTTGTTACGTATATTTTAGAATAAAACTAAAATTATCATACAGTAATAGTGTAATGATAACAAAGACGTATGAATGTCTCCAACACTGATCTTTGGAAGCTGTAGCCACGTGTCGCCGTGTAGTGGCGGCGTGAGGCGTCCACTAACACTTATCAACGCGCGCATGTCGTAAGAGACGACAGTGTGAAACTGAAAGAGGAGATGGGCAGCAGCATCTTCATATTAAAACTCAAAATAATAAAAACTGCGATTGATAACCCGGCTGTCAAGCTTGGCAACTTTGGCAAATATGGGGATATTGAGGCGTGAGGCAATCTATCGGGGCAGCTTACGTTCATCTGTGGTTTTTATAGGCTTATAATTTTATATGTTTATTAATGAGAGAAATAAAGAATGAGATAAAATTTAGAGAAATATTACAGTTAATTATTTTAAAATTTTGATTTACAAAGCGTTATAGCGCCTCCTTATACAGACATTTCCGAATTAAAAGACTTGAGAATAAGTGCGACGCGGATGATTAAATTATACTGCTGACGTTAAATCACATTAGCAAATAAAAGTGACATGTGCCATATTCACAGCGCTCTCGGGACCAAGTTTTGAAAGTTATGTTGACCTTTGGAATAAACCGAAGTATTGCTTGTTAGAAGTTAGTAGGTAAATAGCTACTAATTTTATTCGTTCTTGTTCTTCTTTACCAGCCTGTAACGTTGCCCTAGTCGTTACGCAAGGCAGGTGATTAAAGATTTATGATCTGACTTATATTTTATTTACACGACTTAGGCACCTTAACGCTGCCCGTCACTAGCCTGGGAATTTTACGACTTGGCTAAACGATTTGGTTTTACTGCTATTTATAAGTAGTCATAAAATTCTTCTCGCATTTCCCAAAGTCGCCTCTTACGAGACCCACGGGACGAAACAGGGCGATGGATTCTTGCGCCGCTACCAAACGGCAAGTGCTTGTTTGCATATAAATAAAACTGAAGTGTCTGTCTGTAATATTGATATAGCTGTTCTTTATCGAGCCGAGAGGGTTATTTGCATGGCATCAAGAGATGAGTAAGTATTATTTTAATTTTCATCTGTCTGTTTGTCCGGGCTAATCTACGAAATGGCTAAACCGATCATGATGAAACTTAACGAACAGATGGAGAGTTATGCCAGGAGGATCTAGGCTATATTTTATTCAAAAACTTGTAGATATATTTTGAAAACAGAATAAAATTTATACAACAAATGATCTTTGATTAATAGATGGTTTTGTGTCAGTTTCTTTTCATTAATTACAGCCTTTCACAGGAGCCTCTTGTTATCGGATCAACTGGTAAGTGGTTTGTCACTTCATTAATATTAAAAACGTGTAATAAATTGGTAACATATCGCGAAATTCGAGTTTAGAGTGATTATCGTCTTTAAAGCCTATCAAAAGTACACTACTGAACATAGGCCGATAGATTGCTTCATAGATTGATACATTAGATTAGATTATTTAATAATGCGGTGCCAATTTCTAATACAAAATAATTATTTTAATCAAATGCTTAAAATAATTGTAATAAATTATTTCATTCGTTCAAGGTTTGTGTAAGTTTGACAGTGCTTAGCTTGTGTATATATTACTTGAAAGTTATGCAAAAGTTAAGAAAATTATTGCACAGAAAAATAAATGTCGTATATTACGCTGAATTTTGTTTTGGGTTTAACGTTAAACGGTAATCTTTACTGAGTATTCTTGGCAAAATAGTATTTATTAAAACTCTTTCTGTTTATGTAGTAAAAATTTCGTGAGTTTAGTGAAAGGCTCCTATTAAAGAAATAATTTGGCGTATATTTTGACTTACTTTTATGAGTTTTGGAAAACGTTTCCCTGTTCAGGTGCTCCTGTATTAATCAATCCAAAACACTCATAATAGACATCAAATGAGAAAACAAGACCAATCAATTTAGATCCTCTTGGTTAATAGCAAAGTGTGCGCAGCATACAGGTATATTTATTGAGAATTTGATTCATAAATGGCGCACTAAACTTCAAACAATTATACCATTAAAACGAATAAAATATCAGCTAGATTTTTTAAATCATAACGCAGTAATTCTCGTAAATAACATGAGACAACCAATCTTACCATTCAGAAGTAAACCAGTACTAGCCTATAATATTGTAAAATCCTATATATATGATGCTTGTCGTTTGTTCAGGGATTACAATTAATTAAAACAAAACAATTTAATATAAACAACAAAAATTGTAGGCCACACAAAAATACTTGTTGCGAGCGGCACATTGGTAATATAAAGTCAATAAATCAGACAAGATGAAATTAATCACCGATGCTCTCCAGATTCAATCCTTCTGGAGGATAACAAAGGCTCATCGTTGCAAAGAAGCTTAGTGATCGTTGGACGTTGGTACTAATTTAAATATAGATTAAATAAGGACTAAAGAAAGATGCCCATTTTCACCTAACTATGTATAGAAATGAAATAAATCTTAAAATTCAACTACTTAATTGAATTGTAAATTAATTACGCTTATCACAATGTTAAAAGAAACGCAGGAAAAATATTTTTAATATCTCTTTGCTTATTCTACGTCAAGGGTAAACGTATTACCATATTTTGAACGCATCTCAACTACCCTTTTCTAGGACGTTCCATTTTACACCTGCTACTTGACTTTATTGAACTCTAAGTAACTATATTATAATTAAAATTTAAATTATAAACTACTAAGTTTTATACATTATTTTATGTTATTTAATCAGTAAGTATTTCTTTATTAGTCTTTGTATAGTACAGATTAATTAAAGAATAACATAATAATTAAATAAATTAGTCATGCAGTATGTCATTGAGTGCACGAGTGAAACGGATTTTTGACATTTGACAGTTGTGCGATTGGCATCGGCGCAACCTTCGTTCAAGAATCTACTAGTTAGTCTGTGCTTTCGTTGTTGCTTTTGCGTCTCGTTATGTACTGTGCCATTTTGTGTGTTTTTCATGGATCATATAGAATAGAAATATGTAGGGATACTCAAGATTTTTCTCAGTATAATCTCAGAGGAAGTGGTGATAGAACATTAATAGGAGATAGAAATATTAAGTCCATGCACATTTCAAGAAAACAATATTATGTTTACATTTTAATAGAAATATTATTTACATATATAATATTACATATTGTTGTAGTTATTTGTTCGGTCGACAAACCATTGGATATTGCGCTCACGTTATGACGTTAGTATGGTACCTTGATGTGCTAGGTATCAAAAATATCTCTGCACCAGCAGAATTTCTGGATGACGTAGTTGTAACAGATTTAGATGAAAATGATGTTAATTAATAAACCATTCCACTTTAACATAGTCTTTTATTTGTTTTTCCCATTTTGTTCATCAGGTATGTATGTAAGTACCGTAGGCCAATGAAATGTGTTTGTTAGATAAGTGATCACTTTTGACAATACAAAAACTAAGTTAGACTTTTTAGAGATATAGAAACTATCTATCGTTTTTTTACTAAAAATGTAGTTAGTAAGTACTTATGTGTGCTGGAGAAACAGCAGATAGTGCTCGACACTCAATTTATAGTGACAATCATCGAGAGTAAGCAGTGACTTAGGGGCAGTTGGTTTCAAGGAATTCACAAGTTAAAGAGACGTTTTTGACCATAGCTAGGTAAGTATTCCTATCTAAACTTCGAGCGTTAATAATAAGTTCTAGCACCTTTTTTTCTTTATTACCTATTTGGTAACGGCAAATCCTAACCTAAAAAGTAACATTAATATTTTTTGAGCTTCGTAGCGTTTAAATCGTAAAAATGACTATATGACATTATTTTCTGAACTTACAGGAAGTTTTTCTACTATACTTATTTTAAAATATATAGATATTTTCAAAAGTTATCCTGTTTACCCTCCATGCGGACTTGATAAATCCACACCATAAGCCACTAAAGCAACTTTATTACATAAAAATAGCAATTAATCGATTAGAAAAAAGAAATAAGTTCAAAACTCATTTATCTTTCTAACAATGTGCTTTTTATATCATTTATGTTTACAATATGATTGTTAGATATGATTTCATGCGACAAAACGTTGGAATCTTAATTTTTAAGCGCTAGTAACTTACACACTTACACGCCCTTTCAGTAATATTACTAAATTAAACCAAAGATGCAAATTGTAGGGCTGAAAGGACACATCATTCAAATATACATATTTACACTGATTAACTATTGTCCTCATTTTCTCGTCATCTCGTGGGTAATAGCTGAAAATCAGTGTTTGCTCTCTGAGCAATATTAATCGCTGAGCTAGGACCCATTTGTTAAGCTGCAACACATGTACATTTAGATTTTAAGTTGTTGTAAATTATTTTTTCGTAATATGTTACTTTGTACTTAGTTTAGTTACTGAATTTACGTGTGATTGGAGAAACAAATAAATGCTTTATCTATCTATCTATCTATCTAGTAGAACATACCTACGCGCGCTTAAGGCATGCAATAATCTATCATCTCTCATGCTTATGAGATACTAGTTTCATCTCATTTTATTTATTGGCGTAAAGTTACCTCATCCTAGAAAATCTTTACTGCCACCTTGGTCTAATGATTGTTAGCGAAAGCTGATCATGTGGGTTTGCACGGAAATGATTGCACGGAGGAAGGAAACATTGTAAATGTAATTATAGTTTAGGTCTAGATATTTGTTCATTTGTAATTCGTGTATATAAACCGTCATCATGATATCCTAATTTTATGCTACAAAATGTTTTAAACCTTTCTTGGGCGCAATATGTCTTCATATTATATGCAGAGCACAGCCGTGGGCAAGTTTTTGAACTTTATCTCTGAAAAGAAATTTTAAAAATTATTATGAGACTCAAATCAAATTCGTTCTATGTCCATTTATATATTTTTGATTAAACCATAAAAACCGTTTTCTCTCGTCAGTTCCCAAATCCACTCGTGTTGTCATGATTAACACTACAGTCCCGCGTGTATCAGTAATTTAAACTCAAATTAACATAATACTAATTAAAATACTAATATGTAATAATATAAAGTAAATTAAAATATAAATAAAATTAATTTCATCGGCTTTTAAACAATACGTTTTCCTTTTATTTATATTTGATTGTTTGCTCGTACTCACGACGCAAGCAGACGAGTCAGTCATTGCAAAGGCGATACCGGCATCAGCAATGCTGCTTTTATCACCAGTCTGTGAAGTTTGAGATTAAATTCTTGCATATCATTGTTGGATGGCTTGTTCCACCATTACATGATCGCCAGAGTCTCGACGGTCTATACTTAGAGTGAAACATCCGTTGGAGAAGTTATCATTTTTGAAGAAAAAGTTGTCATGATCACACCCTGATTTATTTACAAATATGAAACTTCGTTATCTTGTAACACGTTTTAAAGTAGTTGTCTGGCTAACATTTACAAAAATAGACCCTCAGAATGTAAGTAAAATTGATTAATTTTGAGAGCTTTAAAGCGTCTGCAACGCGATACTGCCGACGGCAAGTGGTTTTTTAAACGATATTATCTAACATAGATGTAAACATCAGCTGGGAGAATAAACGAGGTAAGTAATATTTTACGTACCTTGATTATATTACCTGATACCTGGAAAATGACCCACTGGCCAAACTAGCAGATAGGCATGCGATCATAGTACATGCTAACACTAATCAATCATACACATTTCGGAAAATAAGTGACGTCTGGTGGCCCTGGAATCTTGCTCTATTTAACAAATTTCAAAATACAGTTTAACATAACGTTATGTGGTTTAAATTGTTTTGATTTTTTAAATATAGGACACCTACAGTCAACTTCAAATAAAGTAAAGCTACAGATGCATTGTAACATCTAAGGAATAAAAGTGTCCTACCACCTAGTCTTTCTGTATAACAGCAGTAGTAATATAGGATATTTTAGGATAACATGCCTATCTCTATTATTTATTTAAATACAATGGTGGTAATTTGTTAGTATTTTCAACACAGAATACGTTTTAATCTCGTTATGTTAATTTACATTACATCTACGCTTATATTTTGTTATAATTTTTATAGTTTCTAACCAAATTGTAAATCAATGAGATAACGTTAATTTAACTTACTAAATAAGGAACAAATGCGCAAACAAAGGCTAAGGCAGAATATCGGGCTCACGAAGCAATGAGTCCGAGCGTTACGATGCGAGGAAGATGCGTAAGCGCTTAAAGTCAAACCGAACTTGAGCTTAAATTATACTTGGATAGTTTCGTCATTCGGTAGAGCAGAAACGGTGCCAAATATGTTAAATCAAATGTACTGACTCAGGTTTGCAAATAGCACACTTGTGTTACGTCTTTTATTCTTAAGAAGTAAGGGTGACAAACGGACATACAATCAAGTGAATGCTGTGGCATATATACATCTACATTTATCCTCGATTAAAATCAAAATTCAGATGAGAGAACGTATGCAATAAGATGGAATGATTTGTTATCTGTAAAAGGGTTTTCGGTTCTAATCAATTATAATACGAGACGCAGCAGCATTATGTTATATGATAACATATTAGCGTGTATAATAAATTTGACATTTACACGCATCCCTTCCTGTGAAAGGTGAAAGTACAGAAATATTTTATAAATCCTATGATTAAAACGTAGCTATAAAGCGTCCCGGTATTTGACGTATATTTTGTTAGAGAAATAAAACTTGACAAATGCAACTATCTTTATTGTGATAAAAATTAATTTTAAAACTTTTGATGTGATGTGATATGATGAGCAAAACGCTACGAGCTCCGATTTTCTTATTAACTGTGAAACCATTTATCTGTCAAATAAATTACTAATAAAATATTACATCTTCAATGTACCTACATAAGTAACAAGAATACAAAAAAAAAACAAATTGCATTTTGTGCATGATTACTGTGCGATTAAATAGGTTTTTCGGCAGGTAGGTTTCTTTTGGTACACCATAAAATAAATCACTGTATAGTTATACATACTTACTACAGCAAAGGATTACGTATGCCAAAATTGTCATTGTAAAGGATGTCCAATAGACATAAACTTTGTTTTACATGGGGAAATGTATCAAGTAAACTGCGGTAAGGACGGTTTATGTTATGTCGGACGCGCACCACTAAGACTCTCTATACTCTATGGTGTTTCACCTTCGCCGTATTTAGTTAGGGCCACAGGAATGCTTTCGCACACATCCGCGGCCTCACAAGCGCCGGCTGCCATTATATCTCTTTTTGTACTTCAAGTTCTCATAGTTATAATAAAATAATAATAAAATAAAATAAAATAAATAATATATAATGATAAAATCTGTTTGCAAATTGTTTGCTTAATGCACTAATCTTCCGTATCTTTTAAATTAATTTCTGCAGCAGCTGCTCTAACTTTCTGGCGTAGTTCGGTTATGTTTTGAATAGGTTTTGCATAAAATTTGTCTTTATGTAACCCCATTAAAAAACTCAAGAGGGTTTAGATCTGGAGAGCGAGGTGGCCACGCAATTGCACCAAGACGGCTAAATTATCAGGAAATTCATTATTTAGGTAGTCCCACAGGACGTGCATAATCCGCTGGTCAACCATCTTATTGAAACCACATTCTTCAAGTATGTTGAGCGGTACATCATCCAACAAGTCTTGCAAATCGTTTTCGAGGAAATTCAAATAATTCTCACCATTTAAGGTCTACGCTAATTAAAAGGCCAATAATATGACTGTTTCTTATTCCAGTGCACAAATTAATTTTAAATTGGTATTGCGATCGGTCCTCTCGCATTAAATGTGGGTTTTCAGTATGTCAACCATGAACATTATGAATGTTGAAATAACCATATTTTTGTATGTTCTTTAAACAAACATGAATCAAGTCCAATTTCACGAAGCCGAAATCGTTATTACGGAAACGGGAGCAACACAAATAAAAATATGCGCGTTGAGCAAAGAGGTGTAGCGTGCTGAACATTAAAGACAAACAACCGCCAAAGCGTCACCATCTGTTTTGAGCTAATCACATCAAATGGCATCTGTACCTGCCTCGCTCTAACTCACATGAAATGGATTCATTATCTTGAATAAAACTACATGTGCGGATTCTATCGTGTTTAATTAACTTATTTTAAATTCCTGACGTTTCGAGTGCTTTACAGCATCCATGGTCACGGGGATTGAGGTGACTGTCGTCCCAATGTCAGAGTTAACCCGGAGTACCTTTATCTTTTTAATTATTAGTTTTGGTCCAATCTACGCAGAATGAAGTTAGTGTGTCTTGAAGTATTGCAGTGGTTTGCTTGGGTTTATTTTTAATTTTATTAATTACAGGATCCCAAGCAAGGGTAGTACCCAGCCTCCTCTCTATTAAAATTAGGATGTTTTTAATTTCAATAGCCTCACGTATCATCCTTGGCAGGAATCGACGTTTTTCGACGAATTTGTGGTCTTTCAAATCTAATGTAATGGTCGGCGTAAAATCTCCTTCGGCGGTTTGAAGAATGTTCTATTAGAAGCTCGCTTCAAGATGTAGCCAATCTTGTCTGCGACACCTCTGGCCAATAGTATTACAGCAGGCACACGCTCGACTGTGGCCGGCTTCACTCGGTCACTGTGACGTAGGTGGGACCCGAAGCTTGTTGTCGTGCAGAACCTGCTTGACGTGCTGAAGCTCGGCGGAGAGGTGTTTGCTGTCACAGATCCTCGTGCTCAAATAAAAAAATTAAAACTAAACCTAATCACACCACTGCAAGAATTCAAGACACAGTAAGTTCATTCTGCGTAGATAGGACCAAAACTAATAACTAAAAAGCTGAAGGTACTCCGGGTTAACCTCTGACATCTGGACGTCAGTCACTCCGTTCCCGTGACTATGCGTACTGAAAAGCACCTGAAACGTCGGGAATTTAAAAATAAGTTAATTAAACGCGACAATCTGTAAAAGTAGTTTCATTCAATGTAGTGTTTACGTAAATATAAGAAATCATTATGGCGTCATTATCTGTTTCCATTCAAAATCATTTCTGTCACATTTGCACTTGTTGTATTCAATATTTAATAGATTAAATGTATTGTGTGTAGGTGTAGAGCTGTTTTGATTTTAGGTCTTATTTAGGAAAATCTAATTAATTTCAGTTTTAATGGATGAAAAATACAGTCGAAATGAGTACCTCCTCCTTTTGAAGTCGGTTAAAATATTATTAATATTTAATAATTGCATTTTGTTATAATGTTGGGTATTGTTAAATAGGTTATTAAAATAATTATAATTTAATACGTCTACTCCACACAAGGACGTAGGTGCCAAGAGGTGACAGAGATATTATGATAATATTATGAAATCCGAAATCCATATATTCCGAATTCCGAATTATATTCTGACAATAAAAGTATATATTTACACGAGTTTTGTAATTTTATTAAAATAAAATAAATACTTATGTGTTTTTTTTAATCAGACGCGAAAAGTATTCGACGACAAATTCGAGTAAACGTGTATATAAATAGTGCAATATTAATTTATTTGCACTGAATTTTATGAATAACCAACATGTCTGATAGTTTTTGTTTGCTTTTTTTTTATAAATCAGTAAAAATCCATTTTAATGCCTAATTTAAAGAAGCCTTACTTACAGAATGCACAGTTTTGAAATTTATAATATTGTCTTGAAAAGTGGTGCTGTACACCCTCCTTTTTACCAGTGTATTGGAGTTAGCGGAGAACTAGGAAGAATGAGTATTTATAAAAAAGAAATTCTTGATAGTGTTAAATCCAAACGCATTCCGTTTACCCCGGTGTAGTACTAGGCGAACTTTTACAGATAGTCGTCGATCCTAACTCGTTCATCACTGGGGTATTAGAATAAGAATAATTTAAATGATCATCGTCCAATAAGTTTTTGCTTTTATATACTGTTGTGCCTCCAAAATAGGAAGACTGGACGACAATCCTGAAGAAAAATGTTGGGATAATTAATCAATTTGGGGACTAGTCTTTCGGCCCAAGAATATTAAGCAGTTTCGCACAGGACATTTGATCCATTAGGATACGATAAGCCATAAGGCCAGCTAAGTCCGTTAATATTTGGAACTGTATCCAAAACTGTTGTTGGTATTATATCAGGAGCCGGAAGTCCTTGCAGATAGTATAGAATGACATTCGGTGACGGTCCAAAAGCTGGAATATATCTATAATTGGTAAGTATGCCTGATTGCTGTGCATTATCGTCTGGCCCCAGCCTATAACAGCGTGTAGCGCAGATAAGGCTGAAACTAAAAAAAATATCAATACCTTCAGGAAGTAAACAAGAAGCGATTTATCACAAAACCATAGGATGTATCAAAGTAATTTTAAATATTTTCTCAAAAGCTTACCAAAGAAAAAGAGACCAATAGTGGCACTCATTTTTACTGTTTCTTTTAGAAGTATGAAGAGTTTTCAATTTGAAAGCTATATATACTGAAATTCTAATTTCATTGTTATAACAAACCATTTTCACGGTTCATGGCGTTTCGTAAATTAAAACAAATTAGCGAAGGTTTTTTGAATGTTTTTGTTCCTACGTTTGATTTGTTATCATGAAAGTGTAAAATAGTGTTTGCTACACTTCTACGAATTCTTTTTCATACGAACGTGTCCAAAACAATTTTAATAGAAATCTGAACGTTTTACAAAAAAATTTCTGATGATTTCAACATCTTTTTAAGCGACAGAGATATTTTTTTTTGCATAATCTTTTGTGTTTAATATAAAAAATAAAAATGAACTCCTATGGTCGAGCACATAAATTCGCATAACGTTTAAACAAAATAAATGAGCAGTTCAAGCAATGAAGCAAATAATTAAATATTTTATAACAATTTTGGTTACCGTAGCGCCGTAGTATTTACGTGGTTGAGTCCCACTACATCTATATTATGGTTTTAGTACGAATGGGTCGGCTAGATCATTGTAGGACCACGCTCTGTCAGAATACTATTGTTAAACAGCTGCTTAATTTTACTTTGATCGTATGATGAGTGTAGAAAACCGAAGAACTTTTTTACTGGAAACGAGGCATTTCATCTTAGTCCTCAGAGGTGACAACGCATTTGCATTTTGGTTCTTAATCGAGGATAAATATTCACAGCTTAAACAGGATAAATAGTCACAGCATCCACTTACCAGCAGGTGAACTGAGTGCTCCTTTATCACCCTTATTCTATACATAAAGAAGTATAATTCCGCCTCCAGGTCCTTTAAAAGTGTCATTGCCAAGGCAAATTCACAGCACATCGACAGAATTGACGAGAAACTAGTTCAAATTCCTTCGGGAACACGTGCATTATGGTCTCGTTAAGGCTGTCCAAGGGAACTTCTGTTAGCCATCTTAGCACAGGGAGGATGACTCACTGGCCCATGCCACAAAGGAGAAAGCTGACTGCCTAAGCTCTCTCTTTGCGTCCAACTCGACACTCGATGACGGAGGGTACACACCGCTGACCATCCCGCAGTGTGAGTCCTCCATGCAGGATGTGCTGTTTACCCAACACTCGATGCGCAAAACACTCCTCTCCCTTGACGTCAACAAGTCGAGTGGGCCTGATCGCGACCCCCATTGTGCTGAATACGTGTGCTCCGGAGTTGGCACTGCTATTAACGCGTCTTTCCCGGTACTCCTACTCCCTAGGCGTAGACCCGAACTCATGTAAGACAGCTTTCGTGCACCCGATCCCTAAAATCCCGCTCATATCCAACTATAAGCCTATCGCTATCACCCACTTGTTCTCCATTATAATAGAAAAAATTATTAACTGCCAGCTCATGAGGTACCTTGAGGATCCCCAGCTGATTATTGACTGCCAGTACGGTTTCCGTCGGGGTCACCCAGCTGGAGATCTTCTGGGTTACCTACCTGATAGATGTGCGGAGGCAGTAGAGTCCAAGGGCGTTTTCAGTTAGTTTGGACATAGCGAAATCCTTCGAACGGGTTTGGCACAAAGCGCTTCTTTCAAAGCATCCCTCATATGGGCTTCCCGAGAAATTGTGCAACCTGATCACCAATTTTCTTGCACATCGGAGAATCAAGATTATAGTAGACGGTGCATGCTCCGATTACAAGCCCATTAAGGCTCATGTGATCTCAAGGCTGCGTACCACCAACGCTGTTTCTTCTGCATATCAATGATATTTTGCAAACTGGTAACATTCATTGCTATGCGGACGATAGCACTGGTGATGCTTTATACACGGGCCGTGCCAATATTTCTCGGAAAAACGTCGCCGGGTAACGAAACAAACTTGTGTCTGAAGTCAAGACTTTGTTGAACGAAGCTTTGGATTGAGGACGACTAAAACTAATCCAGTTCAATCCCCAGAAGACGCAAGGTTGCGCGTTTACCGTTAAATAGAAGCACTTTGTCGTATCTCCTCAGTCTCAAGGCCTGAGCCAGTACCGGAATCTTCGGCGTCGACATATCGAGTGATGTGCAGTTTCGTGGTCACTTGGAAGAAAAGGCCAAATTGGCCTCTAAACAGCTTGGCGTGCTCAGCAGAGCGGGACAGTATTTAATGCCGGCACACCACCTTCAAATTTACAAGGCGCAGGTTCGGCTTTACATGAAATACTGTTGCCATCTCTGGGCTGGATCTCCCCAGTACCAGCTCCTTCCATTTGATTGCATCCAGTGCAGAGCGGTTTGAATCGTCGGCGACCGAGCTCTTTCTGATCAGTTTGTTCGTATTTTATCGCATCTACCACGGGGAGTGCTCTGAGGCATTGTTCGGACCAATTCCAGCCACTCGATTTCACCATCGCATGTCGCGACAAAACTTGCGATACCATCCATACCATCTGGATAATTGGCGGTCCACCACTGCGGAATTTACAAGAGGTTTTCTTCCTCGCACAACTTTTTGGTGGAATCAACTACCACCAGCGATTTTTCCGGACCGATACGACTTAGGGTCCTTCAAGAAAAGAGCTTACTCATTTTTAAAAGCCGGCAATGCATCTGCAATTCCCTGGTGTTGCAGTTGTTCATGGACGGCGGTGATCACTACCATCAGGTGAGCCATGCTCGTTTGCCTCCTATATAAAAAACGTTTCATATTCCTAATATTTCCATTTCTATGAACTATAGAACTTGGATTGACCATCATTTCTTGGTCACCAGGGCGAATGGGACTATTTAAAGTATCAGACGATATAAGGAATCCTTTTAATTCGGACGTTCGTGTCTTAAGACAGCATAGAAGTTGCAAATGGTATCGTGAAATGTTTACAAGTATGTCAGTAGTAGTTGCTCTTTTATGTTACGAAAACAATATGGACTTTATGTCGTATTATTTTTGATGTTTTTCTTTTGGTGTAATGGATGCTCTAAAGCCGCTACTACAAGGCGGAAATAAATATAGTCAAGAGGGTAGTATTAAGTACACTCGAAGAGAAGTTTATTGCCGTATTTTCAAATTTAATACACTTTTTTCTATAATAATTAGTATGAATTCATACTTTCTTATACTGACTTACATTACGGCTCTTTTCCAACTTATAACAGTAAAGTAATGTTTACGTCATCTATATTGAACTAAACCAATAATATAAATTCTTTACCTTCACAAGCAACCAATAAGAAGAACTTGCGTGTTATTCACACAAAATTTGCAAAACAAAATTATATTACTGATCGTGTGGCACGTTACAGGCTTTCGCTGCATTTCCTCATTCCGACATGTAATTCAAAGACTCTCAACGTTTAATATAAATAAAATTATTACAAAGGTAAAGGAAAACCTTTTTCATTAACTGGATTCCTAAAAGAATAAAATTCCTAAAGTAACAGAAATCGAGTACTACTGTTAACATACTTGTCTTAGTTTATTCAATTAAACACATATACAAATATATATTTGATAATAATTCTTACAAGGCAGTGTAAGCGGAATAATATAACATTCTGTTCGCTGTACACTCGAGCTTCGATAATAACAGTAACATAGTTTCTTGTATCGGTGCTGTACAAAAATTGCCGCATGTATGAAAGACCATTACTTGAGAACGGCTAGACCGATTACGATGAACACTCACATTCACAATTGAGACAGCTAAGTGGTGTTATCGAGATCTAGAAAACAGTCGTATGAAGCTTGGGCGGATCGTTAGTAAGTATATAAAATTGAGAATACAAATGGTATCCATCTCGCTTGTGTACCGTGTGTCTGTCAAGACTTAGTATTCATACCTCCTAACTTTTAAAGTTTGCGAAACGAATATTTGCAATGTAATACAATAATCATCATCACTTGATTTAGAAAACAGTTTACTTGATCGTTCGAATAATAATGAGTCTAGTCCTATTTTCTTTATATTTTAGGCATCATCGTCATCATTACTATTAATATTCCTTTGAAATATTGTTAAACAACCTAAAACAACAAAAACCAATTCACGATTCTAAATAAACAAAATCCAAAATCAAAGCCAGAGTCTAAATATGTATAAAGGAATACCAACCAAATCAACAAAACCGATCCAAGAAAATATACAAATCCGAAAATGAAAGCCAATATAAATCTATTCAACCTTAACCAAATCACAAAGCACATAACAAACAACCGAAATCAAATGCAGGTAGTCGAATAAGCTACAAAATAGAAACAATTTAAGCGTATAGGTACTGTATGCACTATAAGTTGACGCGCGGCTCAACGGCGGGAGTTAAGTACATGTCAGGAAACATTTCGTTACCGCGTTTTAAAAACCTAGTAACGACATCTAGCGGAATCAATTTAAACTATGTATACGTTAGTTAATAAGAACTCTCAAAAAATATTTTTCTTCTAATTTTGCACAATTTTTCTTATTGTAATACCGATTCATTCATAACCACATATAAGAACTGTATTCATTTCCGTTCAATAAATATTACTAAGGCTTATTAATAAGGCTTACTAAGAACTGTTTCTACCATTGTTAAGTAATAGTTAAGGGTGAAAGCGTGACAGGTGGTGATAGTATTTCTGATCCATACTTATAATCACGCCTGTAACCCTTGTGGGGTAGGCAGAGCATCAACGGATTACTTAATATCGTCTGCGAGGTTATCGCCTATTCTGTGAATTACGATGCACCAAAACGTTTGAAGAAAATCAGCTGGTGAATTTTATGTTTTTTATCGCTCTCTTCCCGGTCCTGCGTGGAAAATACAGATCCATACATTTTTATCTTAATTTTGGTAAAAGACATAATAATCCAGATATTCTGACATTCTGTGTTCGTCCATCGCACCGTCGTCCGTCTTGTAGAATCACGGTGGCGCCACCTAGCTGAATTTAATTTTGCTTTTGAATAAAAAGTAGCCTATGTCACTCTACAGCCACCGAACTATCCCCATACAAATAATCATGCCATGCCGACGCTCTGTTGCGACGTGAAAGAAGGACAAACTTGTGCAACATATTCGATTTTCCACAGGAATGAGATGTTTTCCGCGGAAAAATAGCCTATGTCACTCTACAGCCACCGAACTATCCCCATACAAAAAATCATGCCATGCCGACGTTCTGTTGCGACGTGAAAGAAGGACAAACAAACAAACAAACAAACAAACAAACACCCTTTCGCATTTACAATATTAGTATGGATTTCAAACAGAAAAAAAGGAGAAACACGTATTATGAAATAATGTTTATATGATGTGACCCCCTACAAATTTAATTATGTCATTAGACTGCGGTTGCCCATGTGCTGCCGATTCGTAGAGCTATATGTTCGGTATACCATTGACACTTATTACTTAGTCTATGTCAATACCGAAGGAATGTCATGTCTGGTCATCTCAATGCTGAAGTGACCTGAGTTATTTATGGTGAAGTATCCCACAGAGTAAAATAAGAATATCTGTTGTTCGGATTTTAAACCCCGACCTCCATATTCCGAGTGATTAGCGGCTATGTAGCCAGAAAAAAGTATACTTTAATGTTAGGATTCTGAGATATTCTGGCTTTTAAGATCTTTTATCACTAAATTACGATAAAAAGAGACAGGTATAGAGTTAAATAAAACGTATAATAATGAAAGTAAGCGAGAATCAACGATTATAAATAAGGCAGATTATAGTAATAAATATTATAAGTGCAGGCACTGCTGCTTGGTAGCAGAAATATGTAAGTGATTGGTAGCGACCCATGCGTACTCTTACCATTTTACATTTAAAAACGTAGACTTACCATTTTTACATTTCATTGTAATCATCATCGAATGCTTCTTCTTCTGCGTTATGATGAGGAATAATATATACCAAATTCCGACTACCTTCCCCACTGCGTGCAGGTGAGCTTGAGGGTCCCATGCAACTTGAACGTTACTTGACAAGATGTCAACAAATGGATATTTAAAAAAATGATAAAATCATCATCATTATCAACCTTTTGAAGTACTACTTAGACTTTAAAGAATGCGGTAGTTGGTGAGAACTGCTTAAAATATTTTTTGTGGAATAATGGTGACAAATAGTCAATGAAAGCCGTGACCCAAAATCACCTACACCTGCTTAAGATGTAGATGCGTTGTTCATCACTGGGGACAACACTATACCAAGTAAAAAGGGTCTCGGCTTCTCTACACTCATCATACGAAACACAGCAGTCGTTTACAGTCCGTTGTGTTTATCGCGTATTAACATAACATAGAATAAAATAATGCATTGTTTTGAGTTAACCCTTTAGCTTGTGTTTTGAAATAAATTTATCACATCAAATTTATTTGATAAGACCAGAAAAATCATTTGATGTTATATTTCTGACAGCTGTATCATTCACATAACATAAATCTCAAAGAACCCTTTTTATTCACATTTTTAAAGGTTTACGTAATATTAATATTTTTCGTATTACAAATCCCAAACAAAGCAAATCCCATGTCACAAACGTCTGGTAAAAGAAAGTACCTCTTATACAAAACTCAAAGAAAACAAAACACAAAGCATTAAAAATGTTATACGTGTTACTTTTGGTGCATGTCAGAATATGTGTTTGAAGCGGGAATAGAAGTGTTTAACAATGGCAAGGACTCCTACGAATTATATTGTGTTGAGTGGCAATGCAGGGCGTATAAAATACTTATGAATAAAAAAACATAGATAATTATTTTAATGTTCTCATCATAACTATATCTAATACATACATACAAACATGAGAAATCATCGCTCCATTCCATCCTAGAAGTCATAGAGACAACTGTTAGAAATGCCTAATCTAGTGGCCTCCGATAGACACTTGTAAAATTCACAGTAGAAACAAAGAACAATGTGTTAAGTGCAAGAAATCCGTTGACTTGCATTGAACATTTCGAAATTGCGTATGTATATATGAATGCAAACAAAAATTAGTCATTCGGTATAATAATAGGCTACATAGTGATATGAAACAGGAGACGGGTAGCAGTATCATAACAACTCAAAATAATGTCGAACCAAGGTTTAAACACCAAGCTACTATGGCAAATATGCCTCCTTATAGGAGTCTCCTTATAGGACAATCTATGGGTGAGACCTATGTTCAGTACTTGAACGTTAGCGTGGACTTTTGATAGGCTGTTATGAATTAATAAATAAAATAAAAATTAAATCTCTATTTCAATTTTAAACACAGTCCGAGTTCATTTCCGTTATTCGTTTTTGACAGTGCCGCACAAGTCGACAACAGTGCTTAGGCCGATTAAGAGCGAAGTCGGGTCACGCAGCTAAATAATAATTGCATTACCTTATCGCAACAGTTAAATCTAATTCCCTTTGACACTTATTAGTAACACGAATAAGTGTCAAAGGAAGCAAATTCATTTAACGAATCTTGCCTGATGCTAGTAAAATAAAGGTCATACAATTATTGAATCACAATAGTTTTAGATTTTTTTATTAAAATATTATAGGTCAAGAGTGTAAACAGGAATAGTAACAAAAAACCAGCTTTATATCCAAGTGTCAAGAGTGCAATGTACATGTAGTACATTGCACTCTGTTCGAGCCCACGATTAATATTACCCTAATGGTTTAGAATTCGGGTTATAAAATTTACCGCCGTTGGTTCGAATCCATTATTCGACTGATGCATTGGAAAGTTTGTTTTTAATATTAATCTGACAAAAGAGCTAACAGTCTTCCTGATGGTATAGTATAGAATATTTTTTTTTAATTCAATATAGATCAAATGTGTAATTCTTATTGAAATTCATTTTTTACTTTACCGCTGGTTCGAAAAACTCTCTGTCCTGGGAAGAACCAGCAAGAAACCCAGCGGGACTTTTTTTTAAAGTAAATTTTACATTAAAGGTTGAACTAACTATTTACGAAATTTATTTTAGAAACTGCTTGGAAGCGACCACCTCATTCCCATTATCAACCATGTATTTATTTACATTATAATTACCCTTTTTATACATTGAATAAAACTATTTTTACGGATTTTATCGCGTTTAATTTTATTAATTTTGATTCCCGACGTTTCGGGTGCTTTACAGCACCATGGTCACAGGGGACTGAGGTGTTGACGTCCCAATGTCATAGTTAGCCAGCTACCTTCAGTTTTTTGATATTAATTTTGGTCCGATCTCTCTTTTATACAGTTTTAGCTAACAAAACATTTAAACTTGGTATTAGAGAGCCTGTACACTTTCAGGACCTTGTTGTAATAGCGTATACATTTAAGACTGTGTCTGTTCCTAGTGTTTACAGAATGTATATCACTGTTTTACTAAAACTACCCTTGTTTTGTAGAACATAATTTTTTTTTTATAGATAGGGGTGACAAACGAGCACACAGTCCACCTGATGGTAAGTGGTTGCTGTGGCCATAGACATCTACATCTATCCTCGATAACGAATCAAAATGCAGATGCGTTGTCAGCCTTGAGGACTAAGATGGAATGCCTCGTTTCCAGTAAAAGGGTCTCCGGTTCTACACTCACCATACTGAAACACAGCAGCGTTAAGCTGCTATTTCACGTTATTCTGTGAGGTGGTCCTTCCCGGTCGAGCCGACCATTCGTGCTACAACTATACTACTAATATAGCTGCAGCATGGCTACTACCACGTCTACGTTAGGTCCTTACATATGAAATTAGCGTTTTGTCGTACTGACCACTTTGATCTGAAATATTTCCTCTTTGGTTAAGAATTTCAAATTCAAATTTATAAATTCATTCAAACAGTCATTTATTTGTTTTCTCATTATTTTCTTTGGCGTCGCTTATTGCACAATGGGAACATGAAATATCGGTATATTTACGAGTACGAGGTTCTACCGTGGCACCAGTGCTGCAGAAACAGCTCGAAGAATTAATGATGTGTAAGTTTTGGTTTCAACGTTTTCGTTAACTAGCAGCTCAATGCTGCTATTAAAATCATGAGGAGTTGATCATTTCCAGTGAAAAGGGTCTCACCTTTTACTAGAAACGAGGCATTCCATCTTAGTCCTGGGGTAACGGATCTGCATTTTGATTTTTAGATTTTATCGAGGATAGATATAGGCGTCTATGGGCCACATTCACTTACCATCAGGTAGATTGTGTGCTCTTTTTTCAGCCGTATTCTATTTAAAAAGCAAATTTATATAGTTGCAATTTCTTTCATGTTCATAAATATAAAATTGCTTTGTTCAATTCGGGGCGGCTCATACGTAGAAACAATTAACATCGCGAATGAGGAGTAGAATAGATAGAGAGAGGGAGAGAGAAGGTGTTTAAATTTTGTACGTTTAACTATCTTGTACATATTATTGATTGTTTGGGGGTCTATTATTTTTGGGTTAAACTTTTTTCTAAAGCTTTGTGTTGTTACCGTTTTGTGCTTTTAGTTTTTTAAGCTGAGAGGCTGCGAATTCGGATCCCGCAAGGAAACGAAAAGATCTGTTCGATAAATTATAACGCCTTCACAATACAGGAGAAAATCCGATTGTGATAATAAAGTTTTTTTTTTCTAAAAATATTTGATAATCAGCAAGCCAACAAATATTGTATTATTCAAGCAAGGTGACGGTATGCAAAAACATGGTAGTAAAATCATCAAATTAAATAATTTAAATCCATTTATTACAATCAAACAGTAATTTCTCCGTTCAGCAGAGAGTTGGCAACAGTGCCAGGTAAACTGAAGAGAGTTGAGAAAATGTTAGATCTTCTGTCATCTGTAGAGCCACGAGGACACGGTATTAGGTTCGTTGATGGTGCTGGAGGATTGTCTGTAAAACATAATTAAAGCTTGTTTACAGAGCTTAAGACTTCTTTTCTTGAAGTTGGTTGAAGATTTCCATTGACTGCAGTAGCCACTCAGACTAGACTGTAAGTTCATTCGCCACTATAGTTGTATATAATATTAAATTGAAAATTTTAAAAACCCTCGAAACAATAAGAGCGGCTGAAAAGATTTTCTTGATTACCTCTTAGCCCTATTTGCATTATATTACGATGTTTTGCTATTAATTTGTATATTGACTAGATAGACTCGCTAGATGTTAGGACTCCATCTCTGACTAGATTTCGCATGGGCTAGTAACTCCTATTATCTACAAATTACAAGATGTAAAGAATTTTGTTCAAGTCCTCAGAGGTGATGATGCATCTGTCTATGGCTCGTTTGACACTTTAGTGTTAAGGAAATCAGGTTGACTGCCGTTGGTCTGGTGGTCGTAAACACAACTGCTGATCATGAGGTCCCGGAATTTGATTCCCGGATAGAGGCCAAACAATCAGTTGGTCAAGTCAAGAAATTCTTAGTAGCTACCCGGAGTCAGGAAGTCGGCGAAATTTTGTCTGGAGGACATTATTATTAATAAATAACAATTTAATTAAATACACAATTTGTATCAGTGAAATGTATGTTACAAAAAAAGAAGGGTAAATATTGTTTAAAAACCGAGTGAGTATACTAACATTACTAATAATACCCATTATACGATTATATAAGAACTTTGTCACAGCTTTATTATAAGTTTTGAAAATTTAAGCGAGATTGGTCGCTAACCAACTTTATATCGTTATAGATCCTAAATTGTCAATCAAAATGAAAAATGACTCAAAAACTTATATATGATTGTTAAAGACCTAACCAATGATACACTACTTGACATAGTTCTTCGATTTTCCTTTTTTTCTTTTAAGCCATAAGGCGTCGAGTTTTCACCATATTGACATTCTATTACTGACATTTAACTGACACTTACGCCAATCGATTAAGATAATCGATTGGCGTAAGAATCATCAAAATCGGCCCACGCGTTTGGTCTCTAGAGCGCCACAAAGGAACAAACATATATACATACATACATTATCGGCCTTTATATATTTATATATATATATAGGCCGATAAACACATTATCTTCCACTGTCTTCCATGACGCACTTAAGACTGCTCAAACATCAAGTTAAGTCTTAGAATTTACGTGAATATTTTACGTTGTGTACATTACACGGTTAGAACCTGAATATTTTATTCAGTAGCCCTCGCTGCATCCTCTGCTGGCTAATTTACTTAAACCGGTGATGTAGAAACAATAATATGTTTATGGTTTTATTAAAAAGGCTACCTTAATTGCTTAAGTAATTCACTAGGTGATAGGATTCACTAGGTGGTGGTGTTGGTAGTTGGTGGTGGTAGGTGGTGGTAGTGGTAGGCAGCAAAATTGTCTAACTTTTACACGTTGATGTAATTTTTTTATAATTTGGCTTTAATCAATACCAAGTATCCTGAGGTTCGAGGATAGGTATCACTGTAGGTAACGCGCCGGTTTCCATTAATAAGGCTCACGTAGCTTCTTTACCTCAGTAATCGCAGTTGAGGGTCCACCTTCACGAATTCTATCATAGAGAAAACGACCACGATCTAATTTTGCGTACCAACGGTACTCACAGGAGGTGTTTAAATCTCCCAAAAGTATTTTGAAGACGAAGTGCAATTTTGTGGAGATAGTGTATTGTATATCACAAAAATTACCACCGTAAAATCTTTTCGCGTTAATTCCGTTTTCACTGCGGATGAAGAAACTTCAACGTGTGAAAAACAATACACCACACCACATTTTTTTAATATCAATATATGAGTTTCCTATGTTTTAAAAATATATCGTTCGAAATTCAAACATGTGGTGTGGAGTTCACTTCGAGTTTACTTTCCATCAGGTAAACTAATAATTAGAATGCACTTACAATTGATATGATTGTTTTTGTTGTTTAATTCAGCAATCATATTTAGTGGTTGAGAATATGATACTGGCACCATTTGCTTGAGTAATGGATTATCGTTCTGTTGACTGGAATAGTTGTCGATGAGGTAACAAACATGACCGGAAGGAGCGTAGAATCCATTCATGGGCATTGAAGTGGCGAAAGCAAATTCTGCAATAAATTATATTAAATAATACATTTATGTCCCATTAATTTGAAACAAATTAATTGCATAAAAACAAACGAAAAGAAGAAATTGAGGGAGGCTTTTTTCAGCAGTGGACTAGTGATGGACTGTAATGATGATGAAACTAAATAAGGCACGGTGTTAATATGACGACATAATGCCATGTCTTGATCTAGTAATATTTTCATATTCTTGAATCTTTACCCAAATACATACATACGCCACTCCGCCTATCACCAAGAGGGTACGCAGACACTATTTGTCACGATAATGACATTTCTCTCCCTCCTTCACGTCCATATATATCTAAAGGATATGCCTATGTACATTAGTAGATAATGCTCTTTATTTTAATTAAAATGTACTTATTCATACAAGTCGTATAGATTTAGTAGGTTTTATTCAAGTGGGCGAATTTATAAGCTTCGTTATAGAAACAAACAGAAACAGAAACTTTTTTTTAATATAGATTATAAATAATACTTATTGAAAGTCACTCTTTTGTCTAATACCACTGGTTCGAAAAAAACCTCTGTCCTGAGAAGAACCAGCAAAAACCCAGCAGGACTTTTTTTAAATAACAGCTTACAATCATGTATATTACAATTAACACAAAACAAATTAGAAACAGCCTGGCAGCAGACACCTCATTCCCAGGTTGTTATCATAAATTCCTTAACATTATAATAACCCTTTTATACAAACTATGTTTAATAAAGTTTTTGAATTTTGAGCAGGTCAGAATTTTGTATATTTTCTGGGATTTTTTGTTGTAAAGCGTATACATCGCCCAAGAATGAATTACTGACTCGGTGGAGTCAGTAACTGGTACTACTAGCTTGTGTTTGTTCCTAGTATTTACAGAATGAATATCACTTGTTTTTATATAACTACTTTTATTTTTGTGTACGTACATTACATTTTCATAAATGTATTGAGGCCAAAGCTAATATATTAATTTCTTAAATTTTTGTCTGAGCGACTCTTTAGGTTTTAAATCATATATTGCTCTTATGGCCCG